>JAUUEF010579504.1:0-10637 GCA_032361405.1 Panulirus homarus
AATTAGGCCACACACACACACACACACACACACACACACACACACACACACACACACACACACACCTCCACAATCAGTGATACCAGCTCAGGTAATCACAGCCCCAATCCTCTATGCACTGCATGTCTGATTACCACATATGACGTGCAGCTATACATATCAGCATTATAGATTGTCTACAGTAGCTATGGCGGGTTACGGAATGTATATTAGCGTTTGTTATTGTACCGGCCATCAGTCACCCTTTGTGTATGTGTGTGTGTGTGTGTGTGTGTGTGTGTGTGTGTGTGTGTGTGTGTGTGTTTTCCTAGGTTCTTCCCCTGCCTTAGCGAGGCAGCGTCAGCATCAAACGAACAATCTCATTCGCACACATCCTCTATTTTAGCACTCATGTACATATAATGTAAAGAAATCAGAGCCTGCCATCCAGTGACGGCACGTTGCCTCCAATATATCACATCGATCCAATCTATTCCATCCCATGCATGCCCCTCACCCTCCTGAATGTTCAGACCTGGATACCTTAAAACCTCCTTCACTTCATCCATCCATCCCATCTGGATCTTCTCCCCCTTTACCCCATCTACCTTTACCATGTAAATCCTCTTCATCAGTTTTCCTTCGCTCATCTTCTCCATACATGTGAACCATTTCACCCCACCTTGGTCAGCGTTCTCAATCAGACTGTGCTTAATACTACACCTCTCTTTGTGTATTGTCATCACTTACATGATCAACCCACTTCACACCACATAATACGTATGTCTACCATCACCCTTTCTTTAACTCTCAAAGGTCCAAAACATACAGCCTTACAGTAGTAACGTACAGACCACTAAATCTTCAAACATTCCTCATCTGTTCTCCATTTTGTATCAAATATACAATCTGACGATAAAGACTTCTATCTTATCTTAATGACCTCTTCTTCCACATACTTGGTAACGCACACAAGACTAACGTTAGCCCCATCTTTCACCTTATGAGTCACTTACTTTTGTTCACATTCACTCTCAACTTTCACAAGCTCACATTATCTCACCAGCTTCTGAGTTTCTTTCTTGGTCTGTCACCAGAGCCGTGTCGTCTACAAACACGAACTCACTCACTCATGCTCCTCCCCCTCACTGTAGACTCAATCCTCGCTCTAACACCCATAAATTCCCCTCCTCAGCCATCCTGTCCTTAAACAACCATGGTGACAATCACACATCCTTGACACAACAAATCCACCTTCACCCCAAACCACTCACTCTACCCCGTTATTGTTCAAATACATGATTTACTTTCCTGGAAAAAACTTATCACTGCATTTATTACTTACATGTACACCAAAGATTCGTGGTATAATAAGGCCTCTCTATTATCTCTATCATACTATTTCTTGAGATTCATAAATACCACAAACAATCCAGCCTTACTGACCCTGACACGTTCATTGGACGCCGGGTTCGACCCCGCATAAGTTGGAAAAGTGATCACGGCAGTTTGTCCACAGTCAAGCTAACTGTTCATCTTTCCCAAGGGAATTCAGTTGTCTGTCCCACCTAAGCTAACAAACAAAAAATCTTTCCTTCCCAACCATTTCTCAAATAAAGTTCTCAAACTAAAAATCGCTCCCAATACCACATTGTTCCTCGGTGTGCGTACATGACACCATTCCCTCAGTCACCAGTCTCCCATGTATCATGACACCATTCCCTCAGTCACCAGTCTCCCATATATCATGACACCATTCCCTCAGTCACCAGTTACCCATACATCATATCACGTAGACTCTGTGTAAGACCTTTCTAGTGCTTCTAGTACCATAATGTTAGGGTATTACTACCAACATGTGACACAGAGGCACCAGGTGGCCCTGTGTGGTAATCCATCCCCGCAGTGGTACGTTAACAGTGTTGACCACACAGAGGTGGAGGTGTTCACCTCAGATTGTACATACAGACCCCAGCCAGGCGGACCAACCTCAACTCATCCTTCAGGTATTACTGTGGCACACATGTGATAGGTGTTAGCGTTCACGTACACTGTACCGTACACTTGAACCATCTGCACTGTACACCCGAACCATCTGCACTGTACATCTGAAACATTTGCACTGTAAAACTGAACCATCTGCAGTGTACACCTGAACCACCTGCACTGAAAAGGCGAAGGTACTGGAAGCTTTGAGGAATGTGTGGAAAGAGACGTCGTTATACCTACGAAAGCGAAAAACAGGCATGAACACCAGTGCCAACCTGTCATGGTGTGATATGAATGGGATATAGATGATGTGCGAACAAGGGTGGATGTGCTGGAAACGAAATGTCTGCAAACAGTATATGGTGTAAAATGGTTTGATCGAGTAATAAAAAGGTAAAAGAAAGTTATGGTAATAAAGAGAGTGTTGTTGAGCTGAAAAGTGTACTGAAATTGTTTGGATATATGACGAGAAAGAGCGAGCAAAGGCTGACAAAGATATTACATATATTCTGAAGTGGAGGGGACAAAGAGAAAGTGGAGACCAAATTAAAGATGGAACGGTGGAGAGAAGATTTTGAATGATCGGGGCCTGAACGTGTAGGAGGGTGAAAGGCGTGCATGGAACAAAGTGGACTGGAACGATGTGGTATACAAGGGTTGACGTACTATAAATGGACTGAACCAAGGCATGATAAGCGGCAGGGGGAAATCAAGGAGAGATCTGTCGGGCCTGGTTGTAAATGGGAGCTGTGGTTTCGGTACATTACACATGACAGTTAAGAATGGATGAAAGGGAGTGCGTCTTTTTTTTCCCGTATGTTCCTGGCACTAACTCGCCAACGCAGGAAACGGAGGACAAGTATAAATGAGAGAAAAATCTCCTTGGAAAAGTTTAAAATTACGTCGGTCAACTTGATCAAATACCAAAGACTATATTTTGTCAGTGTAAGAATTTTCTTGTATGATTTTATGTCAAAGAACGCATACACAGCAATACTACTGCGAGAAATCGTGCAACTTTTTGGGCGATTTTTTTATTTTGGTTGATATACATATGTTTTCCTGTTACATAACTCATTCATTTGCAAACATTCCAAGACTTTCATTCTAAATATGCAGATAAGAGCTAACTGATGACTGTGTAGCTGGCCACTATTCTGACTGGCAAGTTCTCTAAAATCAAGAGACCAGCGATTAGTGAAAACTAGCCAGCTAATTTGCTTGCAAGCGAATTAAAAATTTCTCATATTTTCAGCTTTCTTCTTTTATGTTATACATCACCTCGTAAATAACACTTGCTTACTAATAATGGTTTTGCTATCCAGCTACCTATACTTAAAATGATCTGTGGTAGTTCTTACTGTACATGGCGTCCATTACAGAACATGGTAACTCTGGCGAACTAGCTTACTAAGAATCAAAGATTGCAAACAAAAAATCACCTACCTTTATCCTGTGAGTGAAGCTTCATTTTCGTCTTTTCTTTTCCTTTTTTTTTTCCCTGCTTCTGAAGGATGTGGCTTTTTGACGCCATTAGTAACACGAGTTCGTCTCAAGCTTGATATTAGCTTATATCCACTTGTATACTTCATAGTTCTCTTATAATATGCACGAGTCCCTAAGCCGTGCATAGCGTGCCTAATGGATGATCTACCACAGCTGGAAAATAGTAAAATAAGTTAAAAACTCAGTTCACTCTACCGTAGGGTATAACAATCAAGAACTTAATGACTATTATCACTGAAAGTTACAGGAAACTTCACTGATACTACCCCAGGATTATCAAACAACACAATTCCACAATACATATGTAGCTGACTCATTCATGACTTACAAATAGTGAAAGAAATAAAAAAAAAATTGACGGAGGAAACACCAGATTATCTTAATGTTTACGTCTAGTTGCCGCATTTGCCACCAGATGGATATTCGGGTACTTGGCGCGTGCATTTCAAAACTGAAAATCCCTGGGAAGGATAGATGAAAAAAGAAAATTAACTAAAAAAAGAAAATAATCTTAGTCTACTGAAAGTAAAAGCCAGCCCTACAGCCAAGCTTTGAATTTTTTACCTTCTTATGTCAGTCTTTACGTTCCGTTTGCCACTATATTATTTGACATTTGGAAATTTTCTACTGAAGAAAGTTTATCCTCGTCATTGAGATCCCTAAAAGAGGATTCTTAGAACTCAATTAAGAATTCTTCGTAAAGAATCTAGCTCCAGGAAAGAAAATAATGCCTCATGTTTTCCCTGACATACCACCACTTTTTTTTAAGGAAGAATTTCCACTTCCTTTCAGCTCATTATTTTGCACTCATAACTTCTCTATCAACTTAGCCCTTCTTACATTTTATTTGAAGCATGGCATCAATATCTGCTGCTCGTGACCAGCATTTTCGACTAAAACAATGGCTAAGAGATGGCTACAGTTAGTGATGGTTCCAGGCAATAACGAGGAGGCCAAGGCGTGTGTCCAGTTATTGGAATTATACTATGGCTGCAGCTGGTTCTCGGTGTTAAAAGAATTAGTGTTATCGTTGTCTATTGATAATTGTATATCCCAAAATTATTTATATCATACCTTAATTTACGAATGTGTCCAGGCAAAAATCATAGACAGTTATATTTGTTTAAAACATTTAACTAATCATTTCTTTCTGATTTAAAATACGCAAAAGTACGTGTCACATTTCTGACAAGTTTATCATATAATTTCATTAAAAGGTTACTCTGAAAAGGAACAGAACTTAATTTAAACTAACAGACTCTCACTTGGTAGGTAATTAACCCTTCACTAACGAAAGTACATTCTTTACCAAGCCAATAAAACACGTGCTTAAGTGTCCAGCATCTATTTATTTTCTTTTATTGTAAGACTTATTTGCATTCCAGTATATACTTGTAAGTCAGCTCGTTTAACAAACACCATTTTACATCCCAATTTTCTTTCCGAGAAGTACCATTTTACACAATGCGTCTACACAGAAAAATTATGAAAAAGAACTTGCAATTCTTACTTGTTTCCCATGTGCATTGGAACCCCTAAGATCCGTGTACATTGTGCGGATGATAAAGCCCGGGGGAATATAATGGTTGTAGCTACACTCCTGCTGGCTGGAGTGCTAGTGATAGGTGTTTTGTGTATGGACTAGATCCACATTCATTTAAAGCCAGCCTTGTATAGATAAACCGATAGGTATTCATTTTAGGGATAGCCATCTCAAGACCTCTTTCTAAGACAGAGTGCTAGTGTTACCCATGCCTTCTTTCCTAGGGGCTCCTGCAACTCAAGGCTGTGCTACTTTCAGTAGCAGGGAAATGTGCAATCCTTTAGAGGGAGATTTTCGACGAGACACTACTCCCACAAATTAATTCTGACCCAAAATGATTTTTCATTTGCGATGTAACCTCATGCATGCGGAATCTGGTAACACCAAACGATATACTTATGGCATTTAAAAAGCTATATTGAACAACATTTACTTTACAGACATCTATTGAGTAGAGTTGTAACTATAAGTTGTCAGACGTCGCCATTATGGTATTCTGTCTTGGTAGTACTTATCAGGCAGCCAAGAAATCAGAGACCTGTGGCCAGTCTAGGCAACATTACACACTCGATATCTTCATAATGACAATGCTCCTCAATACCGGGTAAGGACGTTGAAGTTAATTGGGTATCATGTTTCCTGGGATGAAAACAGCCATTGGAAGGTAAATGTTATGAGAAGTGTTGTACAAGTGGAGGAGCTGGTGGACTTGGGTACAATGTTTGCCGGGTCGTCGGGATTTCCTGGTCTTAGGAAGGAAGTTCCAAAACTTTAATTGCTCCTCTGCTTGTTTAAAGTTTTTACGGTGGTATACAAAATTAAATGATGCTGTTTCTGAATTCATAATCGTTTTTGGAAATGAATGGGTTACTACATAGGCCTAATAAGCCTAAATTAGAATGCTTGCTTAGAAAGTCTTTGAAACAGGCAGGCTATCACCTGAGTTTATCTCAGGGCAATGTCATCATTACTGGTCATCATAGATGAACATTATGGATATGTTTACATATTGTATAGTCTTGGGTATGTAGCATTTAACAGTCGTTAGACATGCACAACAGTATGAAGTTGACAACTTTAATTATAGATTGTCATTGATTTCGTCTTGCAGTAATATTATTCTTTAAAGGAGAATAGAGCAATACTAGCGAGACGTGATTTGGATCATTTTTCATCTATCGTGCAGGAGTAGATTAGTGGGGAGGGTTATGAAGATCTAGGAAAACATGGGATTAATAAATGTATAACTCTGTGAAATAATGATAGAAATTAATAGAACATATGAAAAACCTCCCCAACCTTTACAGTTAGCAGATATATTTACAAAAAATATCATTGTTATAGTCTCATGTTTACTGTAATCTTGCAGTTGTATTTTTTTATGGAATGATGAAACTTTAATCAACATATTGCTTCCAATTCAAAATAAGTGATGGTAACCAGGTAATGGAGAAACGAGTAAAAAGTATAGCTGAACTGGATAGAAATACATTGGTTGCACATTAAGTAAAAAACTAAGAAGATTGAACACAATTACTAACATTAATGTAGAAAAAAATATGAATTAGTAACAAACATAAGATCATGAGCACATGCCATAAAAAGACTTCTAGTTTCTTAAAAACACCTGGTTTGACTGAGTGGAAGATCATTCCATGAAACTATACCCATATACATCAGTTCTTACCAAAACCACCTAAACTGGTTACTACACATAACAATCACTAGCCCCTGTCCCATATCTCGCTAATCATGAATGATTTTGTTCCATCTTATGGATTCTGGAGCATTGCCATTTGTGAATAATACATATCTCCATATTTGAACTGTTCTGCTTGATATATTATTGCGAGAATACCACCAACACAAAATTGATCAAAGCCAATGTGAGTTCTAGTTGGGGAGTTAAGGGTATATATTTTAATATGCTTGCTGCACTGAACTGGGACATAGGGATAGTTACAGGCTTCCAAATGAGTTTAAGCAGCTGCTAACACTTGGCAACAGTTAGACAGTTTCATATACTTTGTTCAGTCTTTGGCCTAAAACAATGTCCAGTGAAGATGATGCTCCAAATGAAGACTGAAGGATTTCATTTGAACTTTGAAAAGAGAATATGAGACCCTTGATTACGTATGTAAAGAGAATATGAGACCACTTTAATTATGCAAAAGATTTACCATTGGTATATGTGAATAAGCTAGATTAAGCAGCTATCAAGGAAGTGTTGAGTTTTAGCAGTGAAATTCCTGTCATGCATTCTTTGACTGTTAAGGGATTGAAGAAATGGTATTAATACAGGGTAAGTGTGATGATAGTAGTAATGATGTAAATGTCACTGAGAACTAGTTTGGAAAAGTGCTCACAGATGCCTTGCTGAATGTGACATAGTGAATGGGCTTGAACACCATGCATATATCAGTGAGCAAGAGATTATGGCTGTTAATGAATTAAAAGAGAAACTGTTCAGACATAAACTAATGTTATTAAGGGAGATGACACTGAAAGAAATCTTCAAAAAGGCCACCCAGCAAAGTGCTGCTTTGTCATTTGAGAATCCTGTTTGTGGCTCATCATCTCTTCAGGTGTCCTTCGCAATGATGTCAGTTTCTGTTTTGATGAACCTTTACCCCTCTCCTTAAATTTTTTCAAGCAAGAAGTAATGTATATAATTATTGATTGAAATTATCATCCCATGTAAGGAGAGAACATCAGTGCTGTTGTGTAAGTGCAGAACTTATTTATTATGGGCACATTAAAAAGAGTAATGTGTTATGGGATGAAGAAGTAAAGTTGCTAGTGAAAGAGAAAAGAGAAGCATTTGGGTGGTACTTAATGGGCAGGAGTGCAAATGATTGCGATGTATGAAGAGAAAAGTGACAAGGTCAAGAGGAAGGTGCAGGGGTTGAAAAAGAGGGCAAATGAAAGTTTGGTTGACTATCGGTAAACTTTAGGGAGAATAAGATGTTTCAGAAGGAGGTTGATAATGTGCAAAAGAGGGGAACAAATAGGAGCATTGGTTAAGTGAGGAAATTGGGATTGGTAACAAATAGTGGGGATGTGAGGAGATGGAGTGAGTGTTTTGAAGGACTGTTAAATGCATTTGATGATATGGTGGCACACTTAGGGTGTGTAGTTCAGGGTTGTATGGGAAGTGAGAGAGTCATAGAGAATGGTTTGGTGAAGAGAGAAGGGTTGATGAAAGCCTTAAGCCTTCAGTAAGATGAAATGTGGCAGGGCAGCTGGAGTGGATGGTATTACTTAAATTTGTTTAGAAAGGGATGACGTGTGTTGATTGCTTGGTAAGGATTTTCAGGTGTATGTATGAATCATGATGGGCTGACTGAAGATTGGCAGAATGCATGTATAGTGCCATTGTATAAAGGTAAGGGGATAAAGGTGAGTATTCAAAATACCGAGGCAAGAGGTTATTCAGTTTTTCATAATTTACTAATATACCTCTGAATATTATGGACGTTTTTATACTTTCTCTGACAGAAAGCTTGCAGGCCACACCTTGTTTATCACAGGAGCCAGCAGAGGTATTGGTAAAGCCATTGCTCTTAAAGCTGCTCAGGATGGTGCCAACATAGTTGTAGCAGCCAAAACTGCAGATCCTCATCCAAAACTCCCTGGAACCATTTTTACTGCAGCTGAGGAGAGTAAGTAGAACATTAGATTTGCTTCTGTAATGATTTTGATAGCTTGATATATAAATTGCATTGAAATTTAATTGTACCATCTTTGTCTCCATTTCTCTTATATCTGGTCTCAGAGGTAATATAGTTAGAGAAATGTTCTGATATTTTGAGTTTATTTCAAGCAGAGATCATATGTCATAACAGAATGCTTTTCTAATATCTTTATTGGCAACCTCATAACTGAACCCATCATTTCAATCATCATTCCAGGAATGGTAAAGAAACGTGTTTGGTGGAATGATCATAGTCCTAAACTGATGAAAGTGACTATAGAAATATAATGCTTTAGATTCTCATCTCAGCTTAAATTCTGCATGATGCATCATTGTATAAAAGCCATGTTCATCCTAAAATGAAATGCTGTTGCCATGTATGGAGAAGTGCATTCCTTAAGTGCTTTTCTTATCTCTGCCTATCTCTGCTAAAAATTAATGCTCTCTTAAAAAAACTAGTTATATAGACTCATGGGTATTTTCCAGTGAGTCACTTTCACAGCTTCACACCTCCATCATACTATATACCATCTTTATCATTTTTAATTTCTCAAGCTTGCACTGTGTGGAGTAACATAGCATAATACTAATGTCTTGTAATGAATGCTGTATATTTGCATAGCACCTACAAATGCTCAATACCACAGTGAAACAAAGATCCTTCCAATATAGTCCCACACAACATGCTTGGCGCCAAATTCTTTGACCAGCATAACGCAAACCACTCATAGCTAACCATCAACTGCCAAGTAGAAATAAAAAGCTTACACCTGGCTCACACTTCAGAAACCTATACTCACAAATCCTACACTGCCAACAAACAGAGCTATGACAAAACACATACACATTGAAATAACCTGATGAGCACTAAATAGCTGATCTAATTCAGTCTTAAACTCTAACCCTCTAGACATTCACACACCAAAAAACCACACTCCCCAGACAAATATGAGTCACTATCCTGCATATCCTCTAGACATTAGCTATCACTACGACAGACAAATACCATTTTGATGTAAACCAAGACCCGTCATGCCCAAGATGCTACTACCATAAAGAAGACTCCCAAATGTGTACTACTCTGGTGCCCTACATTTTCTGCACATAAATGTGCACACATCACAACACTTAATGACCTTTAATCCTAACAAGTGGACATGGCCAGCTTCCTTAATCCTCCATGGTTGTTTAATTTGTTTATGGATGGGGTGGTTATGGAGGTGAATGCAAGAGTTTTTGAGAGAGGGTCAAGTATGCAGTCTGTTGTGGATGAAAGTGCTTGGGAAGTGAATCAGTTCTTGTTCGCTGATGACACAGCGCTGGTGGCTGATTCGGGTGAGAAACTGCAGAAGTTGGTGACTGAGTTTGGTGAAGTGTGTGAAAGAAGAAAGTTGAGAGTGAATATGAATAAGAGCAAGGTTATTAAGTTCAGTAGGGTTGAGGGACAAATTAATTGGGAAGTAAGTTTTAATGGAGAAAAACAGGAGGAAGTGAAGTGTTTTAGATATCTGGGAGTGGACTGGGAGTGAATGGAACTATGGAAGCAGAAGTGAGTCACAGGGTTGGGGATGGAGCGAAGGTTCTGGGAGCACTGAAGAATGTGTTGAAAGTGAGAGTGTTGTCTCAGAGAGCAAAAATGGGTATGTTTGAAGGAGTAGTGGTTCGAACAATGTTATATGGTTGCGAGGCATGGCCTATAGATAGGGTTGTGTGGGGGAGGGTGGATGTGTTGGAAATGAAATGTTTGAGGACAGTATGTGGTTTAAGGTGGTTTGATCAAGTAAGTAATGAAAGGGTAAGGGAGATGTGTGGGGATAAAAAGAGTGGTTGAGAGAGCAGAAGAGAGTGTTTTGAAATGGTTTGGACACAGTGAGGAAAGATTGACAAAGAGGATATGTGTGTCAGAGGTGGAGGGAAGAAGAAGTG
>JAUUEF010579515.1:0-10637 GCA_032361405.1 Panulirus homarus
TGGTACCTCCTATGAGGGATGGCGAGCGATTTGGTTCGTGATCCCCAGATCAAATACCGTAGTGGCCATCTGGCTAGAGATAAAAACCCTTAGACCTATGCCTGCTTGACCTTACCTCAAACCATTAAAACCAATCAACTGATCCAGCTGGACCATACAATGAAAAGAAATACTTAAAGTTCATTCCATAATCCAATGTAGCCGTTTTGTATTTACATTTTTGAAATACTTTATAGAAACAGAAAGGAGAATACAGTCATAATTCGAATTAAGTAAAATGCGACCTTCAGACACAATGAAACTTTACTAGCACAAAATTTCAATGTCAAAGCCAACATGCTTCCCTCAGAAATAATGAAACAAAAAAAACTATGCCGATACTGCTTGTATGATTTCTGCTTGTTAATTACAGGTAGAGTCTTACATTCATTCTTCCCCGTCTGTTAGTTATGTGCATACAAAGACCATATTTTAACCTTATGTACGTACACACACTCATCCACACTCACACTCACGCCAGGTGTCTTTTCAGAGATCAGACCCAAACAGACCAAAAGGAGAGGATGAACAGTTGGGTTGGCTGTGAGCCGGGTGCTTTCTCTGGGTTCGAACCTGACCCCGTTAGTTTGGCGAGTCGCAACGCTAACGTTAACCACTGCACTGACCACCACTGTGTGTGAGTGTGTGTGTGTGTGTGTGTGTGTGTGTGTGTGTGTGTGTGTAAAAGAAGTTAATATATTTAATCCTCTCGAAGAAAAAGTTGAAACAATCAACGTGATCGGCAGAGAGACGCAGGCAGAGGAACACAAACATACAGACGTTTGGACACCATAGAGGCCACGTTCACTACCCTCCGTCTCCAGGCCTAATTAGAAACATCTCGACTTAACACTATAAGCACAGACACCAAAGCCTGTTAACTATGTAATCAGCGGTTCCAAAAGAACATTTATGCATAAAAAGCTATAATATTGGCTAACTTAATCCAGTCTCAAAAGACTGCAAGAGCGCATGTTTGCCTCGTTAGAATACTGTGTCTGTTGAGCTTAAATTCAATGGCTACCTCAGTGGGTGTTGTGACCTACCTAACTTTTTTGACTGAACGAGAGGCCACGAGTAAAAGAGCAGTGCTTTCTAGAGTAAGTAGAGAGGTGATGAAGCTCAGCGCGAGCTGCTGCAGGTGGCAAATATTCAGGTAAGGAGGTGACGTAAGGAAGAAGTGGCAAAGGCAAAAATCCCGTATGAGGGGTGAATCGTCGCCGGGTCTCGTGGAGCTTCTGCAGAAGGAAGGTGCCGAGGCTGCACAAGAGGAGTAAAGGGAACAATGCCAAGATTCCGCTAACATGGCTAACATCTATTCACTCATTATTAATCTACATTACATATTGTTTCAGTTCCTCATTCTTATTCTGATATTTATCTAATGTAACCTCTGTGGTATTCATGCCATCGCCCCCTACACTCTATCTTTGTCTGATCTTAGATTTTATTCTTTCATACATCCAATGAATAGATGACATAGATGCGATATTTCCTTAAGATCTTTTGAGAATTTGAAACACTGCGAGAGTGTAGCTTTAGACGTAAATTTTGAAATTATTCTGTGAATCATTCAAGGTATATATGATTATGAAAAAATCCTCAGTTTTCTGAAGCACAACTTATGCCTGCATGTGTTTTCTTTCCTCGCTGGAAATGAATAAGATCTACAACGATAGATTTCTTTACGGAGAATCACACATCGGCTACAAGATCCACTATGCTCCCGATAGTTATCTAAACTTGATAACTTGTAAACCGACACAGGCATCTAACTACTCTTCCCGTGAGCTTACCACACCAACTTGTGAGGGACTTTCCTCATAAGTTTGCCTCATTGCAGAAAAATGTTTACCTGCAAAACCGATCATCAGAGTTGTACGCCCGAGACACAGTCGTGTTGCCATGGTAGAAACACGACAAATATTTGCTACCTCTCTCAGCATATTCGAAGCTCCGGGCTACTGGGCCTCCAAATTGATATTTCCGCGTCGTTGGGAGAGGCAGTATAATATCATTCCATTCTACGAAGACATTTTTATTTCTTTTTTCCTCTCGCCATGATGCAATATGATGGCGAAACTGTACGTCACTTACCCTTCAAATAAATCACGTCGAAGTTTGATACTGCGACATAGAAAGAAAAAAATGCGTCGGTACACTAGAAAGAAGAGCGTTTGCACAGCTGGGGAAAACAGGGATCGATGGGTAGCGTATGTGGGAACACTAGCCGGGATCAGTCGACTCCCGCGCCTGCCCCATGCTCACTGCCGGCGCCAGGGCTCATCCGCGAATATGCAACTCAAGTGATGGAAAATTGTTCCTGGCGTTTCCACCACTACTGAAGGGGAGCGACTCACAGCACACACACACACACACACACACACACACACACACACACACACACACACACACACACATAGACCTACGTAACACACCCAGACCTGCACACTATAACCCTGATCTCTAGATCAGACGTGCACACCACAACTTACTGCCCTAGACCTACCGATCACAACCATCTGGCCACAACAGAACACACTGTCCCGGACATACAAATCACAACTCGCTGGCCTCGACCTGAAGAAAATAGCCCATTGGCCTCAACCCGAAGAACGCAACCCATTGGCCTCGACCCGAAGAACGCAGCCCACTGGCCTCGACCCACTGCCTACAACCCACTGGCCTCGACCTAAAGAACGCAGCCCACTGCCCTCGACCCACTGCTACAACCCGTTGGCCTCGATCTGCAGAACACTTTTAGAGTGTCTTTAACTGAAGGCAAATTACATACGTTGAGCACGTTGCGTATATCTGTTAAGCTGTATGGAAGGATGGTGATTGAGAGGCTAGTGATATGCACAGAGTATCAGACTGGGAAGAAGCAGTGAAGCTTCAAGAGTGGTTAGTAGTGTGGTAAACTATAAGTGGAAGGTGCTTGCTTTGAAGATGCTGCGTGAGATGGATTTGTATGTGGCATTAATAAAACCTGAAGGAAGCGTATGAAAGGGATGACCAGATCCTTTGTGGAAATGTGTTACGAATATATGGTGAAGGAGGAAAGCTACTAAATGCAGTAAGAAGTTTAAATAGAGACAGCTAGACGTGTGTGCGAATTGGAAGGGAGGAGATTCAGTGGTTCCAGGTGAATGTGGGTCTGTGTCAAGGGTGTATGATGCCACGATGGACGTTTAATCTGTTTATGGATAGGTTGGTGAGGGAAGGAAGTGCAAGGGCCATGGAGAAAGGAGCGGTTATGCTGGGAGTGGAAGAGGTATGGGAAGTACTTCAATTGCTGTATACAGATGATACGGTTCTGGTGGCGGATTCGAGAAAGAAGTTCCAGAAGCAGTTGCCTGAGTTTGAGAGATTGCGTGAAGGGAGGAAGTGGAAAGTTAATGAAAGAACAGTCATGATGTTTGGCTGGGGAGCACAACAAGCAGGGGTATGTGTGAGTTTGAACAGGGAGAGCCTGGAGGAAGTGGAGTGCTTTAGGTAACTGGGAGTGGATATGGCAGCAGATGGAACTATAGGAGCTGAAGTGAATCATAAATTGGGAGAGGGGGCAAAGGTCCAGCAGTCCCGATGGTATAGTCATGCTGTAAGTGGTGAACCCTCAATACAAAGAGCTAAGAAGGTGTAAGAAATAACTGAGATATGTGACAGAAAGCGGATTATGAATGAGAGACCGCAGCAAAATAGATTGGTCACATAGAGAGGATGAACGAAGAGAGACTAACAGGATGTACATGTCAGAGGCTTGTAAGAGGAAAGGGAAAGGAAAGAATGAGAAATAGATGGAAGGAAGAAGTAAAAGGGGCTTTGAGGTGTTGGGGTCTGAATGTTCAGGAGGGTGAGAGGCATGCGTGGGATAATGCAAATGTGATATAAAGGGGGTGACGTGTTGTCATTGGGTTGGAACAGGGTATATGAAGTGGCCAGAGGAAACCACGGAACGGTCTGTGGAGCTTGGCTGAAGAAGGAAGCTCTAGTTTATGTGCATTATAACGAAAGCTATAAAACGATTATGACAAGTGAGGCCGTTCATCTGCTGGAGGCTCCAGTACCGGACAAAAGTCAGTATCAATGCCGGGCCTTAACTGAAATATAGAAGTTAATGAATGGGAAGAATAAGAGACAAGAGAAGTATTTGCTAATTTTGGAAAGAGAAAATCTTTCTTTTACAATGTACCAGGTCATAGTTATTAGGGAAGACATGAGGTGGTAGAGACTTCCAAAGTCTCGAGGTGTAGGGAAAGAAATAATAATGATCAAAACAACATAATCTTCCTTCTTTTTTCCCCCCTTATTCTTCCCAACTTGAACGTTTGTTTCCGATGTCAAATTCTCTGGATTCACCTGCATGGTGGTGTGTCATGTCATGGTGACCTTTTGCCCATCATATTTGTCTGAGCTCCCACTATGTTCTAACAACAATGCAATTAAGATTGATATTTGTAATGTCTTCATATGAAGTTTTAAGCTTGCATGTAAGAGTCTGGCTATTGTATTTATACATTTCAAATCTTAAAACAAAGTATTGATACGATTAATAACACGTCTTGTTTTACTTTTTTCAAGGGTTCGCTTTTCTTTAACAATCAAAACACCATTTTTTTTCTTTCACAACCATGACACAATCCTTCTGTGAGAGATGTGTCAGTATTATGCTAGTCCATAGCTGAGTCTGACAGATTGGTGGATCACAGATAACCAATCAACATTATTTGCTCCACCATCAAACCTCTTGATGTCCATGATGCTGCGCTGGGGTTATCTTCAAGCGTACAGCACTGGGTAGGGTCGTCATCATCAGCTTTGCTGGGGTTATCTTCAAGCATGCAACACTAGGCAGGGTCGTCACCATCAGCTTTGCTGGGGTTATCTTCAAGCGTACAGCACTGGGTAGGGTCATCACCAACACCTGTGGATTCTTTGCCAGTGTTCTCGGTCACCTGCACACCTCGAACACAGTTCCCGTCCTCGTCAGAATAAGTGAAGATTCCAGTTGAATGAGGCCACATAGGTCCTCCAGTGCAACAGGAGGAGCAGCCATCTTCCTCGCAGCATCAGACATAGACTCTTCTGTCTTCCCAGCTACGTCAGGTGACATGCAGGAAGCACCAGGAACAATTTGGACCAAGTTCCTCCGCTGAGACCCAATCCACAACTGGTTTTGGCTGTCATTTCTTCAGGGTCATCATCGGGAGCATCTGTAACACGGGAAGTTCGTCCACAGCCCCAGCCACCAGTCTCCCAGGGAACATCATCAGCAATGTTCCCCCCTCAAGACCAACATCTACACGACTCTTTCGTCTTCATCTCCACTTGGGCAATCTCTCCAGCCTGTCTGCTATCCTTATGGCCATCCAATATGGTGGAAATTCTTCGTGTGACAGTGATCTCTTTCATCATCAACTACATGAACTCGCTTTACTTTTGAGTGGAATGTGTTTGTATCTCAGGCACGACACTGGCATAACATTATTACTCATGCTGGGCTTAAAGTCCACTTTCTCTGGGTTCCATCCCATATTGGGATCAGGGAGCATGATGAAGCTGGTGAACTTGATGGATGAAGGTGATTACCTCCCTGGGTCTGCCTGACATAACCAGATATGTGCAATCATTTCCTCCATTACAATGTTCCATCTTGGATACTTAACAAGGTATCGTAACTTAGCATATTATTAATAGTTTCTTTGTTATGTATCATCATCAGTAATCCAATCACTGTATTTCAACCGATGTAAACTTCACGTACCTTGTAAACTAACGAGTCATTCACTGTGTTGTCCAAACCATGTTAACACTTTTCTTACGTTGTAACCTATAACGTATTTCAGTCACTGAGGCCCCACAATCCCTGGATCTTCTGCGCTCTCTATATCTGGGCCACCAACCACCACAGCATGGATAGGAGTGCACGATGCACTATTATCCCTTCTTGCGGCAAAAGGTCAAAATCATCGATCCTGAGGTTGAAGAAGTCATCATACCTCCCATGGCAGCACCAGAGGCAATGCCCTCCTTGTTCCCGGCAGCGGTCGACTCGTCAAACGGCTTCAGCTCCAGAAAAATAATCTTCCTTTCTATCGTCTGGTTCTCCTACAGACTCCGCCAGTCCTCTGGTCTGTGGCAGCTATGGAACGCAACGCCAACACCTGAGGTTACCTTCAGGAGGTGTAACTTCTTCAGGAGGGTGTACTGGTGGTGTTGAGGAGGGGTGTCTCGGGTGCTCGGCTTCGAGGGAAGGTCTTTTCTTTCCTCACACGATCGCCCTCTCCTTTGGTTCCCTGGCCTCAAGGTCCGCTCAGTTCTACTGTATTCTCGATACCTGGCGGACACATGATTCTTCTAATACGGTTGCTGTATGATGGCAGTGGATGTTTGATTCCCTTCCTTAATATTTCGGGGGCTCTTTGACGTTCCCTTTGAATATGCCTCATTTTCTTATTCATCCAAAAATAAAGCAGCCGAGTTCGAGGTGACACTGTGTTCACACACTTCCACTCCAGTGGCACACCATGTTAAATCCTCACTTCCAATTCGAACCGAAAAATCGACATAAAACACAGGTCCAGCTGACAGCTCATATGAAACTCTTGGTCTCCCACGTGAAGGCAACGCAACAGTGTTTCCATCCCCAAACCATCCGAGTTCGACCTGTGAATCACTGGCTAATCATGATTATGTTGAACGTCTCATCAACAGCAAACTGTATGTTATCATTAATAACACCGGCATGTTCTCTCATCAATAATAACTAAGTTCACATCTATAAAATTCTATGTTCTCATCAATAATAACTATGCTCATCAATAACTATAATCTAATCAGTAATAACTATGTTATCATAAATAACAACTATGTTATCATCAATAATAACTATGAACTAATCAGTAATAATTGTATGTTATCATCACTAATAACTATGAACTAATCAGTAATAACTGTATGTTATCATTAATAATAACTATGTTCACATCTATAAAATTGTATGTTGTCATCAATAAAATTTTATGTTCTCATCAATAATTATAATCTAATAAGTAATAACTATGTTATCATCAATGATAACTATGATCTAATCAGTAATAACTATGTTACCATCAATAATAACTATGAACTAATCAATAATAACTATGTTATCACTAATAAATATGAAATAATCAGCAATAACTATCTTATCACTAATAACTATGAACTAATCAGTAATAACTATGTTATCAACAACAATAACTATGATCTAATAAGTAGTAACTGTATATTATCATCAATAATAACTATGATCTAATCAGTAATAACTATGTTATCATCAATAATAACTATGATCTAATCAGTAATAACTATGTTAATAATAATAACTACATTCTCATTAATGATAACTATCTTCTCTTCAACAATAACTGTATGTACTCATCCGCTTCTCTAGCCTCCAGTTAAGGTGTATACCTGTAGTGTTCATACGTTCCAGTTACGGGGAGCCAAATGGCTCGGTGAATTATGTGACACCGGTCATCTCAGTACACACACACACACACACACACACACACACAAGTGGCCGCGCCCCTCACACACACACACACACACAAGTGGCCGCGCCCCTCACACACACACACACACAAGTGGCCGCGCCCCTCACTCAGCCTGGCTTGACAAGACGGGCGCTCAGATGGGTCAGTGGTCGCACCGTTGTCTACACTTGGCCACACTTGCGAATCATCTTGATCTGAAGTGGAGCTATCCTGGGTCGTCAGCAAATTACTACAGGGCACAGGTCACTATGATTACTACAGGGCACAGGTCACTATGATTACTACAGGGCACAGGTCACTATAATTATGTGGTTCTCCAACTCGCCTTCCTCCTGTAGAAGAACTGAGGAACATCAAAGCAAGTGGGGACAAGTTCCCTCTTCACTTGAACACTTGAGTTTATTCACTAGTCTACTTCAGGACTTAAACTGGGGACAGAAGGAGCTTGAAGTGAGGACTTTCCCTCAGAAGTTCATTTCCTGTCACAAAAAAAAAGTTCATTTCCTGTCAAAAAAAAATTCACTTCCTGTCACAAAAAATTCCGTAAAAATAAATAAATATACAAACTTTGGAGGAGTTAATTATAGGCTATTCTGTCAGTGTCCTAAATAGAAAATTAGGGAAGACCAAATGTATGATTGGTATAAAGACGTAATAACGAGCAGTATGGGGGTCACTGGCGCTAATGAAGGGATAGTTAAATATCATTAAGGACACCTTGTTAACTAATTATAAAAAGAACGATGAAGAGAAAAAACTAAGAGTGGTTATGATTCCCTATGAGACCTTACGAAATAAAGTTATTAATGAGTAACACAGACGACTTGCGCCTCTATTCATGTCTCTCTTAAGAATCAGTAATAATTTAAGTCATAAGTGAAGAGCTGTGATTGGTAGTTAAGCATAGTGACGCTGTCGTAACTCCACCAAGTTACTGAACCGTGACAGAGGTCACTACAGCCAGGAGCTGGGGCAGTATACCTTCTTCACCAGCAACATGAACAACGTTCTTCCAAAATTCATGTACGACATCTGCTCCTACTAAGCTTGAACCTCCGCTGGCGGCCGTAGGAGGTGTGTCCTCAACAAGACACAAAGAGAATGTAAGTGGACGCCTCCACCCTCCTTCCTGTCGCACGCACATGTACCCGCCGCAGGGGGAAGGTCATCACTGCGTCTCTTACTACACCAGATTCCAAAGGATCTTGATCGTCTTCGGGGCAAAATATTCACTGCTCTTCAATGCAAAGTTTCACTGCACATTTCAACACGCGTCCCATAAAAGGCTTCGGTGTTTCGGTGTTATTTGTAGATTTGTTGTGTAATTCCACGGTAATCTCTATGCTTCAGTGATTCACAGTCTGTGCCACTGATTCAATAAGTGCTTTACACTGATTCGAAGCACTTGCCATTACCGCACCAGATACGATTCCATGGATTCGGTGGAAGTTTCGCAGCATCACAATGTGCTTCGGTGATTCTACTTCTGTTTCACAATCTATAAGTGCTTTACTGGGCTACTTACAGTTCTCCTGTCTGGCTACTTTTACTTAAATAAGTTCACGTTCTGTTTATTCACCACCTGCTTCACAAATTCGCTGGAGGTCAAATTGGTTCACTACATATGTTTTTAACTACTGTATTTCCGCACTGACCTTTGCACCGACTTGAACCACACCTTATGAGTTGAACTAAATGGTTCACTGATTCACTGCATTCCTCACAGAGTCGCTGACCACTTCAACGATTCGCCAAAAATTTAATGATTTCCGGTATTTTTTTTTCTTTTTTTGCTGGTTAAGCATGATTCACTGAACACAATTTCCTATTTCATTTCATGTTTAATATTTGGCAGTGACTTAATGCATTTAACAACGATTCACTTCACGGTTCATCGATTCACTGTTGTTTCCAATGCTTCACAAAATGTTTCACCGTTTCGTTATATGATCCGATTTACAATCAGCCTCATAATTACACTAACACTTTCACTGCATCATTTGTTCTAGCTTCACTGATTCACTGCATATATTACTGTTTCAGGGGTATTCACGAGTAACTCATTTTTCAGTGATTTACTCCATCAATTACCAATTCATTAAATTCTGAGTGAGTCACTGCTGGATTCAATGATTCTCTGCATCATCCAAGTTTCACTGTATATCTACAGACATAATCACTGAGTGCATTTTTCACTGCACTGTTTCGTGGTACGCTATATTACGATATATTACGGTTCCATATTTCCATAGGTATTCATTCCCCCACACAACATGAGTTACACATTCTTTTTCTTTCATATTTTTCTGACATATTCCACTGATAATATTTTACGTTTGATTTTTAGCATATTTCAGCATTTCACTTGTCTTTTTTCAATCAACATTCCATTCACTTCACTGCATGTCTCACTGCCTGGCTGTGACATTCTACTGCATTCTTTACGGTCTGACTGGCTGAAGTCACTCTTATGTTATGCGTTTCACTGTATATAGCACTGCACTCAGGCACTGGTTGTCCAGGGTCACCATTACTATAATCATTATCATTATTATTATCATTTATCATCAGTTCCATCGTTATTATAACCATTATTATCATTATTATTATTATTATCATTATCATTATCATCATTATTATTATTATTGTTGTTTCACTAAAGCTTTCACTAATGACTGTTTCACTGTGTCTTTGTAAACAAAAACCTTTCTGTATATTCACATCATGGTTCCTGGTTCGTGGTTTACCTTGCGTAGTTTTCCGAGGTCTTCCATCACACCCCCACAACCGCTCGGGCTGAGTCCAAAGCTGCCGGGGTTTGGCGTCTGACGAACCAAGGTGTTGGAAGCCGAGGCCCGTAGGTTCACGTAGCCACCCCAGTCCCAAGTGGCTCCCCTGGTACAAACTTGCACATCCTTGTATAAAACTGTATGCATGTCCATGCTGACTATACCAAATTGTATAATATATTCTGGTGTACATGCTATTGCTGACTATACCAAGATTGTGCATCTGGAACCATGTCCATACATGTCCATAATTATGTACGTCCATAACCAT
>JAUUEF010579525.1:0-10636 GCA_032361405.1 Panulirus homarus
GATGAAAAAGTAAGGATGTTAGTGAGAGAGAAGATAGGTGTTCGGACGATTTTGTTAGGGAAGTCGTATAAATGACCGGGAGATTTATAAAAGAATGCGGCAGGAGGTCAAGAGTAAGGTGCAAGAGGTGAAAAAGAGGGCAAAGGAGAGTTGGGATGAGAGAGTATCAATCAACTCTAGGGAAAACAAAAACTTTTTTGGAAGGAGGTAGATAATGTGTGTAAGACAAGAGACCAACTGGAAACATCGGTGAAGTTGGAAAATGGGAAGGTAATAACAAATAGTGATGAAGTGTGAAGGAGATGGAGCGAGGATTTTGAAATTTTGTTGAATGATAGTGTGGCAGATATAGGTTGCTTTTTGTCTGGTCTATGTGTGAAGTGAGAGGGTCAGGGATAATGGTTTGGTAAACAGAGAAGAGGTAGTGAAAGCTTTGTGGAAGATAAAAGCCGACAAAGGGACGAGTTTCGATGGTATTGCAATGTAATTTATGAAAAAAAGGGGGTGACTGTGTTGTTGACTGGTTGGTAAGGATATTCAATGTGTGTATGGATCATGGTGTAATGCCTGAGGACTGACGGAATGCATGCATAGTGCCATGGTACAAAGGCAAACGGGATAAAGATGTTGATAGTGGTGATGATTTGTGGAAGGTTTTAAGAGTATGTGGTGTGGGAGGTAAGTTGCTAGAAGCAGTGGGACTTGTAATCTCTTCCACAGTTTGGCATCGATGGGAAGTTTGTGCTATCCATGAATCAGATGTACTGCAGATTATCATCTGTCTCACAGGCTATCAACGGTTCTGTACATGAACCTTCTGTGCAATACCTTATGATGTGTCCCAGAGTCTAGCAACGAGAGGGAGTGAGTGCTGCACATGAATCAGCTGTACTATAGAGTATGATCTATCCCAGAGTCTGACAACGTGTTTGAGTGGGTGCTCTACATGAAACAGCTGTACTGTAGCTTATCATCAATCCGAAAGTCTGGCAGGAGAGAGTGGGTGCTGTATATGGACCAGCTGAACTATAGATTATGATATATCACACTCTCGCACCGAATGGGACTGGTTTCTGCACATGAACCAACGGTGCTATACCTTATGATCCATCACATAGTCTGGCATCAGTTGGGAGTGGGTGTTTTACATGAACCAGCTGTATTATTGCATATGCTCTACCCCACAGACTGGCACTAAAGGGGAAGTGGGTGCTGTATCTGAACCAGATGTAATATAGCTTATGATCGATCCCACAGTGCATCACCGAGGGAGAGTGATTGCTGTAATGAACCAGCTGAACTCTAGCTTATGATCTATCTCAGTGTGTCAGCGAAGGGGAGTAGGTGCTGTACACGAACCAACTGTACTATAGCGTATCATCTATCCCACAATCTGGCATCTACTATGAGTGGCTGCTGTACATAAACCACCTTTACCATAGCTTACGATCTATCCCACAATCTGGCAACTGCGGTGAGTTGCTTGAGTTCGTGAACCGGCCGTACTATAGTTTATGATATCAGTCACAGAGTCTACCAACAAGGGAGAGTGCGTGCTTTACATGAGCAAGTTGTATGAGAGCTTATGGTCTAACTGTTTGCCAACAAAGGGGAGTGGGTGGTGTACATGAAACAGTTGCAATATGGCTTATGATTTATCTCTCAGTCTGGTCCCGACGGGGAGTGTGTGCCGTACATGAATCAGCTGTACTGTAGCGTATGATCTATTCCAGAGATTAGCAACGAGGGGAAGTGTGTGCTGCACATGAACCAACTGTACTACAGCTTATGATCTATCACAAAACCTGGCATCTACGGTGAGTGGCTGTTGTACATCTACCCCACAATCTGGCAACTATGGGGAGTAGCTTGTGTACGTGAGCCAGCTGTACTATATGCCTTATATCAATCTTGAAGTCTACTAAGAAGGAGGAGTGGGTGATTTACATGAGCAACCTGTATGAAAGTCTAACAGTCTGCCAACAAAGGGAGTGAGTGATGTACATGAAACATATACACTAGAGCTTATAATCTATCCTGCAGTTTGGCACTAAAGGGGAATGAGTGCTGTACATGAACCACCTGTACTATAGCTTATGATCTATCCCACAGTCTGGCAACGAGTGGGACTGGTAGCAGTACTTGAACCAGCTGTATTATAGCTTAAGCTCTATCCCACAGTTTGGCACCAAGGGTGATTAGGTGCTGTACATGAACCATCTGTGTTACAGTTTATGATCTATCCCACAGTCTGGCACCTAAGGGATGTAGCTGTTGTAAATGAACTAGATGCAATATATCTAATTATCTCTCCCTCAGTCTGACACTGAGGTGGAGTGGTTGCTGCATATAAACCAACTGTACCATAGTCTATGATCTATCGCACAGCCTGTCACCGACAGAGACTGAGTGATGTACATAAACCAGTTATACTATAACGTATTATCTATACCACAGTCTAGCACTTAGGGAGAGTGAATGCTGTACATGCACCAGCCATGTTATAGCTCATGATCTATCCCAAAGTCTGGCAACGAGTAGGAATGGGTGCTGTACATGAACCACTTGTACAAGACTACTATCTATCCTACGGTCTGGCAACGAGGGGATAGGGTCCTGTACATAAGCTACCTATACTAAAGCTTATGATCTATCCCATAGTCTGCCACCAAGGGGGAGTGGGTTGCCGTAAATGGAAAAGCTGTGCTATATCTTATGATCTAGCCCAAAGTCTGACAGCGAAGGTGAGTGGGTTCTGTACATGAATCAGCTGAACTATAACTCATGATCTATCGAAGTGTAGCACCCAGAGGGAGTGATTTCCCTACAAGAACCATCTGTACTGTAGCTTATGATGTGTCATAGTGCGGCACCAAGGGAGAGTGGGTGCTGTACAATAAGCAGCTCTAATATAAATTTTGATCTATCCCACTGTCTGACACAGAGGTGGATTGACTGCTGTACATGAACCAGCTGCACTATAGCTTATGAACTATCCCAGAGTCTTGCACGGAATGGGAGTGGCTTCTGAACTTGAACAATTCCTACTATAGTTTATAATCTATCACATTCTGGCCCCTAGGGAGAGTGGTTGCTGTACGTGAAACAGCTGTACAATAGCTTATAATCGATCTCCCAGTTTGGTACCGAGAGGGAATAGATGCTGTACATAAACCACCTGTAATATACATTATGATCCATGCCACATTATTCGGTGTGGCGTCGTCTGACTTGGAAAGTTGTACTATAGCTTATGATGTGTCCCACTGTCTTGCACCGATGGGATATATATGCTAAACATGAGCCAGCTTTATTATAGCTTATGATCTATCTCACAGTCTGGCCCTAGGAGTGATTGGGTGCTATGCATGAACCAGCTGTATTGTAGCTTATGATCGATCCTATAGTCTGGCAACTGGACATGAACCAACTGTACTTTAGCTTATGATCTATCACAAAATCTGGCAACGAGGGGGATTAGCTTCTGTACATAAACCAGCTCTACTATAGCTTAAGGTCTATCCCAGCGTCTAGCAACGAGGGGGATTGGCTGCTGTACATGAACCAACTATACTACAACTTATGAACTATCCCAGAGTTTTGCACCGAGATTAACCCCTGCTGTACTTGAATCATCTGTCCTATAGCTTATAATCTATCTCACACTCTGATACCGAGCGCGAGTGGGTGCTCTACATGAACCACCCGCACTATACAGTCCGGCAATGAGGGGGAGTGACTGCTGTAAACGAGCCACCTGTATTATAGCTTAGGATCTATTCCACAATCTGGCACCTATAAGGAGTGGCTGTATATGAACCAGAAGTACCGTATCTTATGATCTATCCCACAGTCAGGCAACAAGGGGTAGTGTGTGCTATGAATGAAACAGATGCATTATAACTTATGATCTATCCCACAAGCTAGCACCTATGCGAAGTGTGAGTTGGAAAAGAACCAGCTGTAATATATCTTATGATCTATCCCTCATTTTGGTATGGAGGAGGAGTGGCTGTTGTACATGAACCAGCAGTACCATAGCTTATGATCTATCACACAGCCTGGCACCGACAGAGTGGGGGCTGTACATGAACCAGCTGTACTATGCTGTATCATCTACACCACTGTCTGGCACAGAGGGGGAGTGGGTAGTGTACAAAAACCATTCGCTCTATAGCTTATAATCTATCCCACAGTCTGGCACCAGAAAGTGATTGCTGTGCATGTACCAGCTGTACTATAGCTTATGAACTAATTCAGAGTCTGGCACCAAGTGGGAATGGATACTGCACATAATACTACAGATTATTATCTATCCCACAGTCTAGCAACAAGGGGATAGGGTCCAGTACATAAACCAGCTGCACTGGAGCTTATGATCTATCCCATAGTCAGCCACCAAGGGGGAATGGGTGCTGTACATGAAAAAGCTGTACCATAGTTTATGGTCTAGCCCATAGTCTAGCATCGAGGGAGAGTGGGGGCTGTTCACGAATCAGCTGAACTACAGTCTATCACCAAGGGGAAGTGATTTCTTTGCATTAACAAGCTGTAATAGAGCATTTGATATCTCAGAGTGCCAAGCCAAGGGATGGTAGGTGCTGTACATTAAGCAACTGTACTATACTTTTGATCTATCCCACAGTCTGGCACCGAGGGGGATTGGCTGCTGTACATGAACCAGCTGTATTCTAGCTTAGGAACTATCTCAGAATCATGCACTGAATGGGTCTGGCTGCTGTACTTGAACCATCTCTACTATACATTATGATCTGTCCCACAGTCTGGTACCGAGGGAGTGTGGGTGCTGTGATGAACCAGCTGTCTAATAGCTTATGATCGATCCCACGGTCTGGCATCGAGAGGGAGTGGATGCTGTACATGAACCACTTGTATTATACCTTATGATCTATCCCATAGTCTGTCACCGAGAGGGAGTGGGTGCTCTACAGGAATCAACTGTATTATACCTCATGTTCTATAAAACCGTTTGGCAATGAGGGAGTGTGGATGCTGTACATGAGCCACTTGTACTTAACCTAATGATCTATACAACAGTCTGGCAATGAAAGGGAGTGGCTCCTGTACACGAACAAGCTTAGGATCTATTCCACAATCTCGCACCTACTGAACCAGCTGTACTATAGCTTATGATCTATCCCAGAGTCTACCACCGAGGGAAGTGTGTGCTTTACATAAACCTGTTGTGATATAGCTTATGATCTATCCTAGAGTCTAGCACCGACGGGGAATGGCTGCTATACATGAAAGAGCTGTGCTATGGCTTATGATCAATCCCATAATCAGGCAACGATGGGGAGTGGCTTCTGCAAATGAAACAGATTTATTGTAGCTTATGATCAATCTCACAGTCTGCCATCTAAGGGAAGTGGATGTTGTAAATGGGCATTCTGCTGTACATGAACCAGCTGTACTATAAGGTATTATCTATACCACGGTCTGGCACTGAGGAGGAGCAGATAATGTACATGAACCAGCCGCACTATAGCTTATGGTCTATTCCACAGTACGGCACCGAGGGAGAGTGAGTGCTGTACATGCAATAGCTGTGCTATAGCTTATGATCTATCTTAGAGTCTGACACCGAGTGGGAGTGAGTATTTTACATGAACCAGCTGTACTATAGATTATTATTTATCCATGGTCTGGCAACGAGGGGATAGGGTCCTTCACAAGAACCAGCTGGTCTGCTAGAGCTTATGACCTATCCCATAGTCTGCCACCAAGAGGGAGCAGGAGCTGTACATGAAGAGCTGAATCATAACTTATGATCTATCCCACAGTCTAGCACCAAGAGGAAATGGGCGCTTTATATGAACCACCTGTACTATACCTTATATTCTATTCCATAATTTGGCAATGAGGGCGAGTGTCTGCTGTGCATGATGCAGCTGTACTATAGCTTATGATATATTCCACAATCTTGAACCTACGGGAAGTGGTTATTGTATATGAATCCCTTGTAGCTTGTGATTTATCCTAGAAGGAGGATTGTGTGCTCTACAAGAAACAGCTGTTCTGTAGCTTATGATCTATCCCGCAGTCAAGCAACGAAGGGAAGTGTTTGCTGTGAAAGAAACAGATGCACTTTATCTTATGATCTATCCATCAGTCTAGCACCCAAGGGGAGTTGGAGTTTTAAATGAACCAACAGTAATATATCTAATGATTTATCCCCCAATCTTGCACGGAGGAGAACGGCTGCTGTATATGAACCAGCTTTACCATAGCCTGTGATCTAACGCACAGCCTGGCACCAACAACGAGTGGGTGCTGTACATGAACCACTTGTACAATAACTTATATACCACTGTCAAGCTCTTAGGGAGAGTGGCAGCTGTACATGAACAAGCTGTATTATAGCTTATGATATATCCTAGAGTCTAACACCGAGGGGGTTGGGTGCTGTACATGAAACAGCTGCACCATAGTTCATGATCTGTCCCACAGTCTGGCAATGAAGGGGGAGTTGCTGCTGTGAATAAACCAGCTGTACTACAGCTTATGAACTATCTCAGTCTTGCACCGAGAGGGAATGGCTACTGTACTGGAGTCATCTGTACTATAGCTTATGATCTGCCCCACAGTCTGTTATCGAGATGAAGTGGGTGCTGTACACGAACCCCCCTGTACTACCTTATGATTGACAATATATTCTGTTGATTTCTGCTATACATGAACCAGCTGAACTGTAGCTTATGATCTATTCCACAATAGGTTGTAATCGATCCCACAGTCTGACACCGAGAGGAAATACATGCTATACAAGAACCACCTGCACTATACCTCATGATCCATACCACAGTTTAGCACCGAGTGAGAGAGAGTGCCGTAAATGAATCAGCTGTAATATAGTTTATCATCGTCTAGCAACGAGGAATTGGGTGAAGTACGTGAAACATCTGTACTATACCTTGTGATCTATCCCACAGTGTGGCAACGAGGGGGAGTGGGTGTTGTAAATGAAACAGATGCACTTTAGCTTACGATCTATCCCACAGTATGGCACCTAAAGGGAGTGGGAATTGTAAATGATCCATCTGTAATATATCTTATGATCTATCCATCAATCTGGCTTGGAGGAGGAGTGGCTGTACATGAACCAACTGTACTATAACCTATTATCTACACCATAGTCTGGCACTGGGGGGGAGTGGGTAATGTACTTGACCCAATCGTATCATAGGTTATGGTCTATCCTACAATTTAGCACCGAAGGAGAGTGAGTTCTGTACATGCACCTGCTGTACTACAGCTTATGTTCCATCCCAGAGTCTGACACTGAGTGGGAATGGGTATTGTACATGACCCAGCTGTTTAATAGATTATCATCTATCCAATAGTTTGGCCACGAGGGGAGAGCGTCCTGCACATGCACCAGCTTTGCTAGAGCTTATGATCTATCCCACAGTCTATCACGAAGGGGGAGTGGGTGCTGTATTATACGTTATGATTTAACCCAAAGTCTGGGAGAGTGGTGCTATACGTGAATCACTGAATTATAGCTCATGATTTATCTCACATTCTAGCATCCAGGGGAAGCGATTTCTTTACATGAACCAGCTGTAGTATAGCTTATGATCTATCACAGTGAGGCGCCGAGGGAGAGTGGGTACTGTGCATTAAGCAGCTGTACTATAGCTTATGATCTATCTTAGAGTCCTGCACTGATGGGGAGTGGCTGCTCTACTTGAACCATCTGTACTATAGTTTATGATCTGTCCCACAGTCTGGTACCAAGGGAGAGTGGATGCTATACATGAATCAGCTGCACTAAAGCTTATAATCGATCTAACAGTCTGGCAGCGAGGGGGAATGGATGCTGTACATTAACCACTTGTACCATACTTCATGATATATACCATAGTCTGGTTCATACGGGGAGTGGTTGTTGTACGTTAGCCATCTGTACTATAGCTCATGATCTATCCTCGAGTATAGCACCGAGGGGAATTGGTTGCTGTACATGAAACAACTGCACTATAGCCTATGATCTATCCCACAGCTTAGAACCTAAGGGGAGTGGATGTTGTAAATGAACCAGCTGTATTATATCACATGATCTATCCCTCAGTTTGGCATGAAGGAGGGGTGGCTGTTGTACATGAACCACCAAGATCACAGTTTATGATCTATCGCACAGCCTGGCACCGACAGAGTTGGTGCTGTACGTGAACCAGCTGTACTATAAGGTATCAACTAACACAATCTGGAATAGGTAATGTAAATGAACCAGCCATACTCTTGCTTATGATCTATTCCACAGCCTGGCCCCTAGGAAGAGTGTGTTGCACTTGCACCAGCTGTACTATAGTTTATGATATATACCAGAGTCTGGCACCGAGTGGCAATGGGCATTGTACTTGAACCAGCTGTACTATAGATCATTGCTCATCCCACAGTCTGGCAATGAGGGAATAGGGTCATGCACATGAGCCAGAGGGACCAGAGCTTATTACCTATCCCATCGCTTATCATCTAGCTCAAAGTCTGGCAGCAAAGGAGAGTGGGTGCTGCACACGAATCATCTGAACCATAACTTATGATCTATTCCACAGTCTACCACCGAGGGAGAGTGATTTCTTTTCTTGAACCATCTGCACTATAGATCATTATCTATCCTAGAGTCTGGTAACGAGGGGTTAGGAACCTAATCATGAACCAGCTGGACTAGAGCTTATGATCTTTTCCACAGTATGCCACCAAGGGGGTGTAGGTGCTTTACATGAAGATCTTATAACTTATGATCTAGCCCAAAGTCTGGCACTAGAGGAGAGTGGGTGTTGCACATAAATCAGCTGAACTATAACTTATGATCTATTCCACAGTCTAGCACCGAGCGCGAGCGATTTCTTTACATAAACCAGCTGCACTATAGTTTATGATATATCAGAGTGCGGAATCGAAGAAGTGTGGTTGCCGTACATTAAACATCTGCACTATATTTTTTGATCTATCCCACACTCTGGCAACGAGGGGGATTGGCTCCTGTACATGAACCAGCTGTACTATAGCTTATGAATTATCAGAGTCTTGAACTAAGAATGAATGGCTGCTGTAGTTGAACCATCTGTGCAATAGCTTGTAATCGATACCACAATCTGGCACCATCTGTGCTATACCTTATGATTTATACCACAGTCTGGCAATGAGGGAAATGGGTGCTGTGTTTAGACCAGCTGTTCTATAGCTTATGATCTATTCCACAATCTGGAACCAACGGGGAGTGGTTGCTGAACGTGAACCAGCTGCACTAAGCTTATGATGTATCCTAAAGTTTAGCACTAAGGGGAGTGGGTGCTGTACATGAAACTGCTGTGATATAGTTTATGATCTATCTTGGAGTCTAGCACGGAGGGGGATTGGATGCTGTACATGAAAGAAATGTACTATAGCTTATGATCTATCCCATAGTTAGGCAACGCGGGGGATTCGGTGCTGTAAATGAAACAAATTCACTATAGCTCATAATCTATTCCACAGTTTGGCACCTAAAGGGAGTGGGTATTGTGAATGAACCAGCTGTACTAAAGCCTATGATCTCTACCAATGTCTAGCACCAAGGTGGATAATCTGCAGTACATGAAACAGCTGTACTATAGCATATGATCTATCCCATAGTCTGGCAACGAAGGGGAGTGTCTACTGTACATGAACCGGCTGTATTATAGCTTATGATCTACCCCAGACTCAAGCACCAAGGGGGAGTTTGTGCTGCTCATGAACTAGCTGTAATCATGATCAACCTACAGTCTCTACACGAACCAGAAGCACGATAGCTTATGATCTATCCCACACTCTTACACCGAGGGGGAGTGGGTACTGTATATGAACCAGATGCACTACAGCTTATGATCTATCCCACAGTCTGGCACTGAGGGGGAGTGGGTACTATACATAAACCAGCTTTACGATAGCTTATGATATATCCTACAGTATGGTACCCAGGGAGAGTGAGTGCTGTACACGGACCAATTCAATATTGTTTATGATCTGCTCCAAACTCTGGCACAGAGTGGGAGTGAGTGCTGTACATAAACCAGATGCACTATAACTTATGATCTATCCCACAGTCTCGCATCGATGGTGAGTGGGTGCTGTACATGAACCTGCTATACTATAGCTTATGGTCTATCCGCAGTTTGGCAACGAAGGAAAGTGGGTGCTGGACATGAACCAGCTGTAATATAGCTTATCATCTATCCCTCATTCTGGCAACGAAGTGGAGTGGCTACTGTACATGATCTATCTGTGCTATAAAATGGAATCTACCCCAGAGTCTGGCGCTGAGGAGGATTGGTGTTTTTTCGAGTGTGCTAAATTGTAAGTGCTGGATAGAGTTGGTTAATCTGAAAGGCGTATGGGGTGATTAGTGTGTGGTACAGAGAGTGAGTATGGTTGAGAGAACGTGTTGTGTTGAAAGTTGGAAAATACGTCGAGTTTATAGTGGCTACTGGACGTGAACCAGTTGTTCTATAGCTTATGATCTATTCCACAGTCTAGCACCCAGAGGGATTGGGTGCTGTACATGAAACAGTTGCACTATATGTTAGGATCTATCCAACAGTCAAGCAACGAGGAGTATGTGCTGCACATGAACCAGTTGTACTATAGC
>JAUUEF010579535.1:0-10635 GCA_032361405.1 Panulirus homarus
CACTCATTCAGCTGCTCCCAAAACACTTGCCTCTCATGATCTTTCTTCTCATGCCCAGGTGCATATGCAACAATAATTACCCATCTCTCTCCATCAACTTTCAGTTTTACCCATATTAATCTAGAATTCACTTTCTTACATTCTCTCACATACTCCCACAACTGATTCAGGAGTAGTGCTACTCCTTGGGATATACGCAACGGATGTTGCTAGGAGAGATGCTCAGCGGGCATTATTGGCTTACATATTAACTGATAGGTGTGTAAAAGAGAGACTTTTGCTTGTAACTGTACTGAGAGGGTCAGATGGTGGGATATCTGATCACTATTTTGCGGAGGCGAGGATGAAGATTTGGCGAGGCTTTCGAAAAAGAGGAAACAATGTCGGGAAAAGGAGAGTGTTGAAAGTAAAGGAAAAAGACTTTTGTGAAAGTATATCAGGAGAGATTGAGTGTAGAATGGCAAAAAGTGAGAGTAAATGAAGTAAGCAAGGGGAGTGGGTGAGGAATGAGAGGCATTCAGGGAAGCAGTGATAGCAAACGTAAGAGATGCATGCGGCATGCGAAAGGCGGAAAGTTGGCAGGATAGAAAGGGTAGTGAGTAGTGGGATGAAGAAGTAAAGTTGCTAGTGAAAGGGATATGACAGGCGTTTGGGCGATATTTACTGGGAAGAAGTGCAAATGATTGGGGGATGTATAAGCGAAAGCGACAGGTCAAAAGGAATGTGCATGGGATTGAAAAAGAGAGCAAATGAAAGTTGGGTGAGAGAGTACCGTAAAAATTTAAGGAGAATAAAGATATGGTCTGAAAGGAGGGAAATGGTGTGCAAAAGTTATGAGAACAAATGGGAACATACATAAAGGGATCAAAAGGGGAAGTGATAACAGGTAGTGATGAAGAGAAGAGATAGAGTGAGTATTTTGAAAGATTGTTAAATGTGTTTCTTGATAGATTGGCAAATGTAGGGTGTTTTGGCTGGGGTTATATGCGAAGTGAGACAGTCATGGAGAGCGGCTTGGTGAAGAGAGAAGAGGTGGTGAAAGCCTTTCGGAAGATGAAATGCGGCAAGGTGGGTGGGGCAGATGGTATTGCAGTTGAATTTATCTATAAAGGAGGTGACTGTGCTGTTGATTGGTTGGTAAGCATATTCAGTGCACTATGGATCAAGGCGAGGTGTCTAATGACTGCGGAATGCATGTATAGTGCCATTGTATAAAGGCCAGAGGGACAAAGGTGATTGGTCAAACTACAGAGGCATAAGACTGTTGAGTATACCTGGTCATATATTTGTATGGGAGGGTAATGAGTGAGAGGGTGAAGGCATGTACAGAGTGTCATACTAGAGAATAGCAGTGTGGTTTCAGAAGTGGCAGAGAATGTGTGGATAAGGTAATTGCTTTAGAAAAAAATATGTGAAAAATATTAAGAAAAACAGATGGATTCAATGTAGCATATATGGATTTGGAGAAGGCATATGACAGGGTTGATAGAGATACTTTGTGAAAAGTTTTAAGAATGTATGGTGTGGGAGGTAAGCTGATAGAAGCAGTGAAAAGTTTTTATCAAGGGTGTAAGGCGCGTGTACGAGTGGCAAGAGAAGAGAGTGAATTTTAAGTGAAAGTTGGTGTGCGGCAGGGGAGTTTGGGGTCACTGTGGATTTTAGATTTATTTTTGAATGGGGTGATTAGGGAGGTAAATGTAAGAGTCATGAGGAGAGGGGCGAATATGCAGTCTTTGGGTGATGAGAGTGCCTGGGAAGTGAGTCAGTTGTTGCTTGGTGATTGATACAGTACTGGTGGCTGATTCGAGCGAGAAACTGCAGAAGTTGGTGCCTGAGGCTGGAAGGCTGTGTAAAAGTAGGAAATTGAGAGTAAAAGTGAATAAAAGCAAAGTTATTAGGATCAGCTGGGTTGAGGGACAAGTTAGTTGGGATGGACGTTTGAATGGAGAAAAATTGGAGTGGAGGAAGTGAAGCATTTCAGATATCTGGGAGTGAAGTTGGCAGCGAATGGAACCTTGGAAGCGGAAATGAATTATAGGGTAGGGGAGGGATGAAGGTTCTCTGAAGGATGAAGAATGTGTGGAAAGAGAGAACGCTATCTCGGAGGGCAAAAATGGGATGTTTGAAGGAATAGTATCCAAACAATATCATACAGTTACGAAGAATGGGCTATATATAGGGTTGTGCGGAGACGGGAGGATGTGTTGAAAGTGAAATGTTTAAGGACAAAATGTGGTGTGAAGCCGTTTGTCGAGCAAGTAACGAAAGGGTAAGAGAGATGTGTGGAAACAAAAAGAGTGTGTTTGAGAGAGCAGAAGAGAATATGTCTAGATACTTTGGACATATGAGCAGGGAAGGTCGACAAAAAGGATATATACGTCAGAAGTGGAACAAGGAGCAAAGGCAGACCAAATTGGAAATGGTAGGATGGAGCAAAAAAAAAAATAAAAAGAATTGTGTGATCGAGTCTGAATAAGAAGGAAGGAGAAAGGCGTGCACGGAATAAAGTGAATTGGAAGGATGTGGTATACCGGGGTCGACATGCTGTCGGTGGATTGAACCAGGGAATGTGAAACGTCTGGGGTAAAACATGAAAAGGTCTGTGAGGCCTGGATGTAGATAGAGAGCTGTGGTTTGGGTGCATTAGACGAAACAGCTCGTGTACGGAGATGAGCGAATGTAGCCTTCCTACATATATTTTCCTGGCGCTACCTCGCTAACGCAGGGGCCGGCGTTCACGTATGACGGGGAAGAAAAGAATGTATCGGTTATTTTTTTTTTCTTTTCCTTTGTGCGTTAATGCTGTTTCCTCTGAAGCAAGGTGGCGTCGGGAATGAATGACGGCGGACAAATATGAACACGTACATGTGTATATTTGTGGGCTTATTATGTGGACAAGAAGGGGAGCTGTTTAGAAATTTTAATAACAATAAAGCTATCCAGTTTTTCATATCTTCACTAATATCAATGTAACAATTCTTTCTGTATTCAATAATAGAAGATTCAATTATATTTCTTGTGGTACAGGAGTCAGAGATGGCATTACACAAGTCAATGCAATGATCACAATTTTTAACGTGATCAAACAAGGCATTTGATTCTTGTCTTGTTCTTATAGTACATTTATGTTGCTCAAGTCTAACAGAAAGATCCTTACAAGTTTGCTCAACATAAACCTTGTCACAATTTCTACATGGCATTCTATAGATGCACCCTGCAGAACTTTCTGGTGAGTTCCTGATTAAGATTTTCTTTATAATATTGTTGTTGCTGAAGGCAACATTTGCATTAAAGGATTTAAGCGACTTGGAAAGTAAAATGAGATTATCATAAAAAGGGAAAACTAAAAGGTTCTTGGTGTCAAGGGAGGTTCGTGTTCAACTCTAAAAAATGATTTCTTTGCCAATTTCAGGGATTTATCAATGAAAGATCTAGGATGATTTAACTTGTATCCACTAGAATATATTTGTTCAAACTCATCATCAGTAAACTCTGGACTGCAAATACGTAATGCTCTAAGGAACATAGACTGGAATGATAATGATTTAACTCTGTCATGTTGAGATGAGTAATAATGGATATATGCGCATACATTGGTAGGATTTCTGTATATGCTAAACTTGAATTTGTTTCCATCCCTATGGATCAATGTATCTAAAAATGGTAACATACCATTATTTTCAATTTCTACAGCAAAGTTGATGGAAGGTACTAATCGTTGAGTAAGGGGAGTAATATTTGTAAATTTACAAATTCACACAGGTATATACATATATACACATGTACATATTCATACGTACCTGGCGCTACCCCGCCCCTCGGAAAACAGCGTCGCTAACCCCTGCTTCAGCGAGGTAGCGCCAGGAAAACAGACAAAAATGGCCACTTTCGTTCACACTCAGTCTGTAGCTGTCATGTGTAATGAACCGAAACCACAGCTCCCTGTCCACATCCAGGCCTCACCGACCATTCCATGGTTTACCCCAGATATTTCACATGCCCTGGTTCAGTCCATTGACAGCAAGCTGACCCCGGTATACCACATCGTTCCAATTCACTCTATTCCTTGCACACTTATCATCCTCCTGTATGCTCAGGCCCGATTGCTCAAAATCTTTTTTACTCCACCTTTTCACCTCCACCTTGGTCTCCCGCTTCTCATTGTTCCCCCCACTTATGATACATATATCCTCTTTGACAACTATTCCGCACTAATTCCCCCCATACGAACAAACCATTTCAAAACACCCTCTTCTGCTCTCTCATCGACACTCTTTTTATTTCCACACATCTCTCTCACCCTTTCATTATTTACTCGATCAAACCACTTCACGCCACATACTGTCCTCAAACATTTCATTTCCAACGCATGCACCCTCCCCCGTACAACCCTATCTACAGCCCATTCCTCGTAACCCGTATCATATTGTTGGAACTGCTATTCCTTCAAACATACCTATTTTTGCTCTCCGAGTTAACGTTCTGTCTTTCCACATATTCTTCATCGCTCCCAGAACCTTCGCCCCCACCCCCATCCTGTGACTCACTTTTACTTTCATGGTTCCAGTCGGTGCTAAGTCCACTCCCAGACATCTAAAACACTTCACTTCCTCCAATTTTTCTCCATTCAAACCTACCTCCCAATTAACTTGTTCCACAACCCTGCTGAACCTAATGACTTGGCTCTTATTCACTTTAACTCTCAACTTTCTCATTTCACACACTCTACCAAACTCAGTCACCAACTCCTGCAATAAACAGTAATTGACTCACTTCTCAGGCCCTTTCATCCTCAACAGACTGCATACTCGCCCCCCTCTCCAAAACTTTTGCATCTACCTCCCTAACCACCTTATCCATAAACAAATCTAACAACCATGGATACATCACACGCCCCTGCCCGCAAACAGACCCACACTGGGAATCAGTCACTCTCCTCTGTTCCAACTCGTACACATGCCTTACATCCTTGATAAAAACGTTTCACTGCTTTTAGCAGCTTACCTCTCGCACCATATACTCTTAACACCTTTCACAAAGCCCTATCACATGCATTCCCCAGATCCATAAATGCTACATACAAATCAGTCTGTTTTTCTAAGTATTTCTCACCCACGTTCTTCAAAGAAGACAACTGATCCACACTTCTCCTACGCTCTTTTCTATTCTTCATTTTTGTTTGTCGTTTCCAGCGTTAACGAGGTAACGCCAGGAACCGAATATGAAAAGGTCACATCTGCTAACATCTATTCTCTAGCTGTTTTGTGCAATGCACAGAAACCACATAACCCGATCCACAACCAGGCCCCACATCTACACAGCTTGTATCACTTCTGAAGCCAAATTTCTTTTATATGCATGGCAGTACCCACTCAGTCACCATTCCCTCTCATGAAATACAAGTAGTTTCCATGTTTGTGTACCGTGCCTTTATATAACGGCACTATACAGGCATTTCTCTAACCATCCGAAACCTCAGCTTCAGAAATGCATATTACGAAGATCTTGATTAACCAATCAAGAGACTGTTACCTTATATTTTGAACAATTCGACTGTAGTCCCATCCACTCCTGCCGGCTTGCCACACTTCATCTCTCACAGAGCTTCCATCACTTCTCTTTTAACGATCCCATTCGCCATGAGTCTATGGTTCTGCGTTGCTCACCATATCAGACACCCCACAATTGCCGACCTGACATTTATCATAATCAATAGTACCTGAAAACATTCAGATGTTCCTCCTCTTTACCACGTCTTTGCCTGTCTTGCTACCACTACCCTGTCTACTCTCCAAACTGATGCTCCCATTGGTTCTCTTGTTCTCTGCAGGTAGCGCCCAAACACTTCTCTCTTATCTCTCACTAGCAACTTACCTTCCTTACTCCACTAATCATCGCCCTTCCCCAAATGCCCGCATTGCAGCTTCTGCAAACCACACATTCCATTGACACATTTCAGCAATATTTCCATCAGTGCCTTCCATTCCTCGTCCACTCACCTAGTATCGTTGACTCTCACTCCACACTATTTTGTTTCTCCCGTCTCTTGGCATCTCCGTAGACAAGCCTCTCTTCCAAGCTTTCTCACATACACCAGCCACCTACTGTCCATGTTGTTTTCTCTCTTCCTAGAGCCAATTAAAAGTTTCAAACGTCTCCCACAAGTTCAGTTTCTGTTCAGCCTTATGTACCAAAATTGCGCTAAAATATTTATAAAACACCCACATAGGATCGACATTAATCTCCCGCCGCCACCGAGGACAACCGACTCAGTTCCCATATGTGGCTAGTGTCGCGACCAAGACGGAGAAGTTTAAGTAAAAGCTTGAGGTCAGGCAGGAGGCGAGGAGCGGGATAGGTTGTCATTGTAGCATGTTAGACGAGAACGTTTCTATCTGATCATAATTCTCTCAGATCATATCAGATATAAGCCGTGGTCAAGTTATAACTCATTTACGACTAATGAATCACTTCAATAAAATAAAAGATCTGTGATGAGGTCATTGCGATATGCAGTATGAGCAGGTTTCACAAGACAAGTAATCCGTCATTTACTTGATACACCAGCATGTTGGTGTGCGTCATGATATGTCTCGTGTGTGGCTATATGTACTGGTAAGCGCTGACTGTTAACTTGTCATTAGATACTTGCTATGTTTTCTCAGTAGTCATATGTGACTTTGTTTACATATAGGGACGTATCAATATTTCTGGCTTTTATTAAAAAAGACGACAACAGTACGAAGTTTGTTTCTCTTCTATAAATTCCAATATGATATTTGACTATATATTTCAACACTGGTGTTTCCTAACAGGTAGAGTCGGTATGAAGAGAAAAAGAATATGACGAATCTGTCATGTTAGAGAAATGATTAATAATTGTCCCAATATCATATGACCCACACAACGCCGTGGATAGCAACCATTCCTGTGGCATGAGCCATTCGAGTAGTCAGCGTCAAACGTACATGCTTAAGAATACTAAAGATGGATCTCCTTTTTGTAATCAGAACCGCTAATATCCGCAAGCCAGTGCAAAGTGTACCCCTTCTCAATGTGGCTCACCGTCATGTTCTCTACGGAGGAATACATCATGAGACGGACCCTCGCTACACCCTCGATGAACCTAGGTTCTCTTCACCCCTGATAAACACATTTCACTACACCCTCACCTCCAGTACTCTCTAGAGGCCGCTGGTCTGCAATTTGAACTGTACGGGTCAGGTCAAAGGCTGCCTATATCAACTACAGTGTTATGAGAGCAAGGCCACAATTGCTTTATCACTTGTGCACTGACCCACTGAAACTGTCATCAGGTGACACACGCTTTGAAGTATGATATATTATTCTCATTTGCATATGTGTGATTCTTGCTTTGATGCAGCCACTCTGCATAGTCATAGTTATGAGCAAATCCATACACAAGAAGCAGTTGCATGAACGTTCGCATGACATTCTTTTAGAAGCAACGCAATCATCCAGCTCTTTATATACCAGTTATATTCAGCATATCTGGCCTCTTTGTAGGTGTTGTAGTTCAACTGAAATCTTATATAATTTCTTTCTTTTTCTCAGAATGATAATCACGTTTCATGTAGTTACTTTTGAGCCTTTCGTAGATTTAAGGTCAGAACTGGAACTCGTAACCGCAAATGTAAATGATATCCAGCGTATGTCAGGGATTATCTAATGATACTACATATTCTGCCTTGCATTTCATGTGACTTTAATGTCAACTCTAGAAAGAAAGTAGCATTGTTCAAGACGAGTCCTGGCGGAGTGGGATAAAACAAAGCTACAGTTATTCCCCCTGGGAGACGCCCTCCAAGTACAAGGACGTTTCAAAACAAGTTTGAGATGCTGCTAGAGAGCAGGACGGGAACCAACAACAGTAGCTGAAGCCGCTGTAGTGCTCACTGGACTAGGCCAGGAACGCTGGATCTCCTGCAGCTTCATCGTACACAGTATTTGCTACGAGTGTTAAGAAATGTATTCAGTAACTATATGAATGATATATGAAAGAGGTGCAAAGGATATGGTCATTCTGAAAATAAGCTGACCTCTAGAAATGTATGTGAGGTTTGTTCAGTGTTTTGTACAACTTCATACATTTTGCCATCATTCCTACAAAGTGAAATACTTGAACCTGACCAGAAAAAGGCTATGATAAAGATGGACATACCAGGAGAATCATCGAGGTGAAATGGAAGTTGTAAAGTGAATGTTTGGTGATAGGAGGGAAGGGAAGGAATGATATATCCTCTGTAACGAGGACGTGGATGCAAGATGAGCGGTGTATGGAAACTCTCACAACAAATGGAAGCAGTAATGTTTGGTTGTTTGTGTGAGGGCAGTGTTACTAGGACGATAAAGAGTGAGCGAGAGAGAAGGTTGGTTGCAGCAGTCGCCGTGGTCGGCGAAACGAGCACATCAGTTATGAAGCTGTTGCTTATGAGAGTCTTACTTGCAGAAGCACTTACCTCAACTTAACATGAGACGGTCTATGAAAACCTTGCCATATATAAGATTAATGGCACCCACATCCCGAGGCAGATCTTTTGGTCTTAAGTAAGGAACCTAAAATTGATTTGAAGGTGAGATGTGGTCTGCTGGTTGGGTAATCTTAAAGCAAGATGGCGGCGTTTATATAATGTATGTCAAACTGGCTTTTGGACTTTCATACATGAATCATTATAATGACGCTGGCTGTTTCCACTTAATTTTCATCCCACACTGATTTGATGATTGCAGATCTACATGAATTGCGTTCGTTGCTCATTTTCTAGTCCATGTGTAATTCACGTACAATACGATTTACTACATTCAAATTACCAGACTCTTATATAGAACCAAAACCTGAAGGCTTGGAATGACATCCCTCCCTACCTGGAGGTGTCTGGCATCAGGACAAGGAGGATCACGTCCTCTCCAACACTGAGGGACGGAGGCACCTGCACCTGAAGCTCTCCTTGAACTCGATACATGCGGCTGTGAGACAACCAAGTGTAAACGAACCTGCAATCGTCCCTGAGAAGACATGGCATGGAACAGCCTTGCCTTTGTATTGGTGATGAGGACTGAGGTCTGTTATGTTCCTCAGAAAGTTGGCAGTGTGGGTCCAGATACAACAGATTATTCAGATGGAGTTATGTAGCATATGATGAGCACAGTGAACGGGGCTACACGTACATATACACTCTTACGTACGATATCCATTGGAATGGGGAGTCTAGTTTATTCACACGAAAAATAATTCCAAAGCTAAAGAGAACTGAGCAGGTTTCTCCCCTGCAGAACACAACAGATTGCTCCCTTCCTTCGCCTCTCGTATGGTAACATTGTCCTAATTTCCACCCGTAGAAGTCCTGTGAAAGAACCGTATTCCCTGTTTTTATAGGACTCCAGAGAGTGGCATGCGAAATCCCAGAAAGTGGCAGTTAAGGTTCCAATCGGCAGTTGGGGACCAAATAAAAGTCGGTGCGTCTTCAGCTTAGACTTCTGGTGACCAAAGGGGAAACTTACAAGGGGCCGAATGGGTGCACCAGACCCACAAGGGGCCAGGTGGGTGCACCAGCCTCACTAGGGGTTGGGTGTGTGCACCAGACCCACAAGGGGCTAGGTGGGTGCACCAGACCCACCACCTTCCTGGCCGTCTTGTTGTTACCCACCGTCACAAAATTTTGTTGTCTCTATGGTATACAACAGTCTACCTGGCTTGTGTTATATTGTATATAGAATGATGTTTATATTAACCTGCTGTGACTAAAGAATATTCTAAACTTTTTTTTCATAAAATTCAGGTTTTTCTAAAAGTTATATGTTTTTTTTTGGCTTTTGCGTGACTAAACTTTATATTGTTGCTAAAAACAAAGTCATTAATTGCCAATTATATCAGACTTTTTTTACTATAAAGCACATTTTGACAGAGTAAACGCAATATTTATATCTTTTCTCATGGGTACACATAGCGTATATTGACATACTTAGGCAACACTAAAGAGCACATCCCCTCATATTAATTCGTACGGAATACATCTATCAAAGCAACATAACGCCTACTGTTTTATAGATGTTATGTAACAAAGGATAGCAGGCCAGAGGATCCAGGATAGAGACGATACGTAATTAAGTTATGAAGAAGTAAAAAGCTAAAATGAATCATATGGTTAGCGTGTACTTCCTCTCACTCTTGTTCTGAACCAGTGAGGTGTTTGTCCTTCCTCGTTATCATGCGCGTGATCGTTGCGTTTCTTGAGAAACATTAAGGTCTCTGTTTTCTGAGGCACTGACGGAGTAATATGGCAGCTCAAACGTATGGGTTTTGGAAGCTGAAGCTGGGTAAGTAGATACTTTCTAGATTTAAGAATATACAGATTCATAGGTCAGAAAACTATCAAAATGTCAGTATTCGTCATCGGCTGAGAAGTCTTGATAAAACTAGAATATTCCATGCACCGCATTATAAATCACTGTTGTATATTCCCATATTCTATTATACAGTTATCACAGAATGTATAATGAGTGCCGAGTGGTAAAGGTATACATTTATTCTCATTTTATTATTCTTAGTCGCTGTCTCCCGCGTCAGCGAGATAGCGCAAGGAAACAGACGAAAGAATAGCCCAAACTACCCAT
>JAUUEF010579546.1:0-10634 GCA_032361405.1 Panulirus homarus
CATATTGTATATTTTACAATTAATCAAGCAGCGCCAGCCGAAAACACTTCAGCTAACTGAAGAGTGCACTGAATTCATTTTTCTCCAAAATCTACAGGTTATATTCGTGATGTACAAGGAAAAGGCATTTCAAGATCGAACTACTGACAGGAATTTACATTTTCATATATTTTTCCACCTTGGCCTTTTCACAGCTGAACGTCTCTTCACTCGATACAACTTATTTCGACTTTCCCTCATCTTGGGACACCTCCCCCCCCCCCCCCACACACACATGCTTTAAGAGCAATTCTGTTCAAGGTATATTACCAATACAGTTCCAAGCTCATAAAGATAATCAAGACTACTCATCAACTATCAAAAAGCTACAACAAAAATCTAAAAAAAATAAAAAAAAAACTAGCACGTACATCTTTGTGTGATGTTCACTGGAGATGACTACAAAGCATTACCTATAAGTACAAATGAATATTTTGTCAATTCCTTTACCTAAGAAAGAGTGAAATCCGAGAATACAAGTTGCGGTTGTGGTAAACTGCGCACCAAGCCGCTTTGCAAGCACTCATCCACGTACCGGCACTTCCAGTAATCACATTAACACGGCTATTTACCATATAAAGAGACTCACCACTCGACCGTCACCTGGTCAAGAAATCAGTCTCCAAGTGGGTTGAGGGTTTAGCTCAATCTAAACCCCACAGTATGAGGAAGCCACGTAGTAGACCTTACCTCGCCCGAGCCCCGTCGCCGACAAAGCTTGACATCGTAACTACGCACTACACCCGCTGACACCCGCCGCCCCGCGCACGCCAACCACGTACCTAATGACGCACACTTCCACTCTCACTCGCACACAAGTTAACCTGTTTTTTTCACCAATCCCGGACACTTTCCCTCTCCAATTTATCATATCTTTGTCCTATGTTAGCCTTCTTGCACTGATGGGCTTACAGCGTATTGAATACTTCCCCCGATACGTGTTAATAATTAAGTTTCATATGATTACCAGAGAAAATGCTTAAGTTCGAGAATCCCGTGCTATTTAACGGCGTTCTGGCTGCGCCAAAGACATTCCCTCTTAGATTTGTCAAATTCGACTCATAGTTATTTGTACTGCATATGACTATATTCCCAAAGACATTCCCTGCATAAAACACCATTTCTACTCCGAAACTACTTATGCATAGCCTCACAATAAATGATGCTCAACAATGTACGCAGTAGATATAATTTCTCCGTCATATTTACTATACCCCACCAACAGATAGATCAAACACCCATGTTCAAATATAGTACTGACATGATGTACTTGTAAGTCACTACATTGTCAGTATGTAGAGAGATGGACAAACAGTTTCATCTCCGTTATCAACCATATAGCAAGCGATATAATTTGTCTTAACCGGGTTTAGCTGATATAACATTGCCATTTCCATATCAAAGCATTTCAAGTACGTAAACAACACATTTCATCAGAACCCCTACTTTGTGGAGATAATGCCAAGGTTGTTTAAGTCATAGGACGGTCATGACAAAACCATGTGCTGTAGAGGACAAGTGTAAGAATATCATTCACATCTACCGTTAAACGGTGAGCTGGGCACTCTCTGAGACGCCACACTACCACACCACCGGCCTCTGAAAACACTCCCATACGCATCAACCTATGGTGGACCATGCATGGTCAATCACATGCATGAGCACTGCATGGAAATGGCAAACAAGCTTTAACCACTTGGCAAGCAACACAGGTTTGTGTTTCATTTAGTTCTGAAGATTAAATTTACAAGAACCTTGTCTGAATGAAAGAAATATATCTGTAATATAACATAAATGTTAAAGTGTGAGTAAATATAATTAAAGATGTATGTTCTTTAGTAAATACTACGTAGTAGATAACGTGTTTGACAGCTGAGCAAAGGCTAAATGCTCTTACTAGAGCAGCTTAATTTTAGATGTACTTCGTTACAAATTTCTTTTATAATAAATATAACATCCACCTTTTCATGTGTCCAGTATAGAACGGCAGTTTAAATATTTTAATTAAACTGTGCACCGGACTAATTGCTGGGAAGTTAGTCAGTTTTATCTTTAAAAAAGACAAGTTATATTACATGGCTCAAATACTAAATGAAATATCGAAAATCCATGGCACTGCCTAACTCCGGAAAGTATTACTGTCTATTTCTCCGGGGCAAGGGTATTTCATGATAAAATAAGTACAATGATGAAAAGGATCCCTGTTCCAATATAGGTGTTTCTCGATTCTTCCTCACACCATGGGATAAAAGATATTTCTTTTGATGTGTTCATGCCTGCTGAATGCAGTTACATCATGTAAGTGATTACCTGTAACATAAGGCCAGCTACATGTTTACTAATTTTCGGTAAATAAAAAAAAAAATCATACTCTAATCGTATGTCACTCTAAAATTAATGAGAGAATAACAGACGAAGGTGCTACAATATCCCTGAATATTGATATACCCCTAGTAATATGGAGTTGTAATATTCAAGTTTCTTACTTCAATAAATATACAAATGGACAGCACAAACTAAGAAACATGCTTAACACAGAAACACAGTCTTGTTAAGTACTTCTGACTCCTAAGAAGTCTACGTTTCCCCAATATTGGAAGTAGCGCAGCTTTGGTCTTAGGAAGCCTTCAGAGAGGTTTGGCAAAGCTCATGGTAACACCTGGAATCTTTCATGGATATTGTGCCTGGGGAAGTTTCTATATATCCCAGACCTTTCTAAAGGTTCCTGCAACCCAAAGCTGCGTTGCTTCCATGATCAGGGCGATATGTGCTGAGAGTTAAACAAGCCCAAACAACTGCCCAAGTAATTCGATATTTTACTCCTGAGGAACCGCTTTCGTCAGCAGAAAGGTACAGTAAACATTACCACACTGGTGTTTCCATATCGACATACAAATTTCAGACAATTTCTGACTGTGCCAAAACTAAGAAGAGACATCTTGGAACGTGATCCAATTCAAATTACTCGAGACTTGTTACACTAATGTTTCTAGGTCTGAGCAACAGATATTGGAGGTTTGTCAAAGCAATACGTCATAACTAGAATGGACACTTGCTCTCAACTCTATACCAAAGAGGAGCTCCCAATTTCTTTTTTTTTCTTAAATGCTGGAGAGCATACAGACCTAATTTGTAAAAGTCGAGCAGGTGGGGAAGATTGTAAAGAGACCTCTGAATGATATATGGATTGGATAATGAGTATCAATGTGCCAATTTTTCGGAGTTTATTAGGGCCCGGGAATGGAAGTTTCCCATGTTAGGAATGCCTAAAAATGTCGCAGACTTCAGTTAATCAATTTCGTTTAATTCTTGTGCTTTTTGAAATGTTATTTAATTTTTAGGTGTGAGTGGCTAACAATCAGAAAATGAACAAGTGCAATTCCTAATAGCATATATTTTAATGTGAAAAAAAAGAAATTTAATCTTATCCATACCTTGACTTCATAAATGTTTTGGGAAATTACAGATGAAATGTCTTTTTCTAACCAACTTTATACAATATTCTTTTTTAATATACTTTAATATTTCTATATTAGGAGTTAGGGTCAATACAGTGACATGATATGAGATCAGACTGTAGTTCATTCACACATGCTACATGTTGGGGATATTTTTAAGTCTTTTGAAGATGATAACTTTCATAACCGGTTAAATAATTGTATTCATGTGGGTAGAATTCGTTTGAAGTCCTTTCCCAAAGGCCCAAATGGTGAAACACAGCAGACATATTTCAGTCATGATATTGAAAATTAAGGTAGATATTAGGTGTTGGAGATATTAAGTGAGGTTTTCATAGATCAGCATAGCTGAGCTTAGATAATGTTAGGTTTGGTTAAGCAAAATATATCAGCAGAATCCTTGAAAACCTCACCTAACAGGTAAGATTAATTTTGCATTCTAACACTTCTTTGTAGTTGATGCATATATGTCATCTGCTGTGCCTTGCCACTTTGGAATGATTGCAGTTAAATGCATTTCTCTTGTTTCCATTGGAATCTTATAACTTTTGATTTTTAGTTCACAACTAAAGTCATCCTCAGTGTTTGTATATGTACAGTAATGTAAAATCTCATCATTTTATGAGGGCTATGTAACAATGTGGCAAGAAATATATTTTCTTAGTCTCCTCAACATAACTGGCCTAAATCCACCAAAATCCAAGGGGATTCATTAGTGGACTGGGTCTCTCAGCATTATATCAGTATCTCACTAATACCACTGTATTCCTCTTGGATTTCACTGCTTCAGGCCATGCTATACTTCCCACTGAAATCCACAAAGTTTCTTTCACCACTTCACAATTCTCCTCATTACTTTCCTCATTCAATCTAGTCATACCATATGATCCTCTTAAATACCTCATTATCATAGTCTGGATTCTTGACATATTCATTAATATAATTCATATGTTCTGTCCAATATCTGTCATCACAAATCATGAATCAATATCAGTAAAAAAATATGTGGGCCAGGATTGCAAGGTAGGTTTTTTCTTTATCAGTTAATTTCTTTAGATGTTATACAAACAAGTTTTTTGTATATATGATTATAATGATATTCAATAAATCTTAAAGGAAGCTATATCATCTAATCATCACTCACTGGCAATCATAACAATAATGTGGGTGGGTTGAGATCACTCAGTCCACCACGTGTCAATCATTTCACTTATTTGTAGATATTAATTTTTTCTTTTTTACATGTGTGTACATACTGATGTTAAATATATCATCATACAAGCTATAAATCACTGTCTCATCATCACAATAATAATTACAGTAATGACAAAAATGCACTGAGAACAATATTAGAGATTAGTACTGTTAATAAGCTAAGCAGAAACATATGCTACCACAATTAATGACATACTGAATCTGTATGCATATTTTCACAAACATGGAGATTGTTTGGTTGATTATTTGGTTTTTAAGGCTGTCATAAAGTTATAATGAAGGCTACTTGTTGGCATGAAAGTTCAAGAGACAAGGTCTGATTAGAGATGAACTCTTGCTATACAGGACAAATAGGCAATTACCAAATGAAAAATCTTCAACACTTTCTTGTGTTAGAAATAATTCTAAGATCACATATGTTTAATATTCACAGATGGAGCATGGAAATGTGTAACATTTATAATGCAAAAATAGAAGATGGTATTATCATAAGATAAGGGCCTAAGTTTCAGCTGAAAGGAGCCAAAATTTCATTTAACATGAAACAAATCGTAGTGTGGTAGGGGCTGAATTGTCAGTTAGCAGAGGCCACAGTGGTGAGTAAATGAGAGGAAACAAACTGTCAGCAGAGGTCACAGTGCCGGTGAATATGAGGGATGGAATCATCAGTAAGGGCAAAAGTGTCAGTGCTCTTGGATTTCAGTGAGAAGTAGTTTTGCAACATTAGGAGATGCCCTGAAGTGCACCAGTAATACTCATGAAATTTATATTTAATAGTTTTTCTTTTCTGTATGAATTTTTATGATTTACAGTGCATCAAAATCCAAAGGATTATAAGAGAAATCCTTAAAAACAAACTAAAGGAGAACTGCAGAAGGATCTATGAGTTACACCTTTGATGCTATAATAGAACCAGTTGAAAATGAATCTCTTGGATTTATGTGAGTTTTGTGAAGGCCAAAACTATCACTTACCACTACAGGGCAGAAAGTATAGTATCGCATCACTGGATAGGAAACCACAAAATATAATTATGGCAATACAAACTGAATATTTGTAATCTGCTAATAACCACATAAATTTCATAAGGTAACTTGATCTCCTAAAGTACTTCAGGAGTATTTCACCAACCCTAATTTAGTCCTCTTGCATTTCATTGCTTAGGGAGAGCTATAGCCATGAGATGGAATCTTGACTACAACATCCACTCTTCATTAGCTTACGATTTATTACACAATTAAGTAAGGTAGGATAAATCAACATGTACTTCTAATATTAAAATGAGGTTGGGGAAAATGTAGAAATAACTGATGTAGCGCTAATTCTCCCTTCACGAATTTCATGGATCTAGCAGCTAATTACCTTAACCATTTTTTAGAGAAAAATGTAAAATACAGTGGCCCAAGATGAGTGAATAATTGATTATATTCCTTTTAACACTTCAAATACTGTGGTTCCACCAAAAACTGAACCTTGAAATGGCTGTCTAAATTGGGAAAATACTGGAATGGTAAATGTAGCATTTCCAACAAATCTTTGAGAACTCTATCGATTTTTTATTGCACTAAAGCTAACGATGTTAGTCAGGCCTGGTTGCTTGACAAAAGTATCAATGAGGTGATAAAAGAATGACTCAGCAACAGGAAATGAAAATGGTGAATCTCGTTTTCTGTATTAACAAAGATATCTTGAGACATTTCCCTATTTCACTCTTATTTACTTACTTCCATCTCGAGCTCAGGCTCTTGAGAGTGAAGGTCGTCGACCTCCATTATCAGGAGGACTTGCTTCCACTCCGTAACAGGGAAATTATTCACATAATAATGTTAAAGATTTCTCCAACGTGTCTATGTTTACAAACACCCAAGTGACCGAAGGATTCTATTGACGTCATAATAATCTAATGTCTATGGGAAAGAGCTGATTGGTTCCTGAGGTTGAAACGTCATATCCTTGTTTTATTGACCAATGGGCAACATGAAGCATGAAAATCAAACTGGGTACAAAAACGTGTTATAAAAGGTTATTTTCTATTTTTATTGAAAAATGTCAAACTGAAATGAAATGAATATTATAGAATTTAAAAATTGTTTTGAATTTATGTAAGTGAGTGTTCTATTTCGTGATATGAGAGAAAAATATGGTAATGATAATATTGTTGGAATGATCAGCTGTGATTGCATCACTAGTGCAAGTGGAGTTCTCATTGGACGACAAATATTTTACTCCCATTTTTAGTTGTCGGATGCCTGAAAATGGAATGATTCGTACGATATCAGCTCTGCGCTCTGTTATCATGCTTCAACAGAAGTCTTTGAAGGTATAAAAAAGGCCTTGGTTTTATAGTTTCACGTTGGTAGTACATTGCGAAAAATTGTGAAAATAATGAAATTAACACCTTGAGCAAACACACGCATGGCGGGAATACTCTTTTTTGGGGGGTCACTTATCAATGGTGGCAAAATGCACACAGTAGGTTTCGGTAAAACTACATATGTAACTTGAATAGTAATGGAGACACGTGGAACAAGGTTATTTGTATTTAAGGCATTATCAGCAGTGGAGTTTGTGCTAATATTAAAAACTGTGTGCTGCTTGTCGAGATATCAACATATTGCTGAGCGTGTGTAATATTATGTATACAATGGAACTTATTTACTGGTTCTGTATTCTCAGAAAGTAAAAATTGAGAAGGTAGTCACCGGATATAGATTCCAAAATTTCGTAAGCTAATCCCTTGTGACATTTCAATTCAGTAATTGGCTAGCAGCATTTTCGATGTGTACTTTTGATAGATTCTGACTAACATTGTGGTCTGCTAGTTGAAATAATAAAATATTTGACCTACCTACTTCTCAGAGAATGCAGAATTGACCTTTCAGCAGGTAACACTGGCCAATAACATTTTTCAAGTGTAATTAGGAGAATCGAAAATTGTTTTAGATCAGTAACTGGCCAGTAACACTTTGCAAGTCTACTATAGAAAACGACTCACCATGGCTCTACTAGTCATGATACTCCTAAATATACTTAATCACCTATTTGCAGCATAGAAATTACAAAAATTGGTATCCTTAACATTCTTTAAATGAAGTTACTGAAGTTCATATTGTAGCCTTCCTCCGCTGTACCCCATCCCCATTACTTGTTCATTCAGATTGTTTTCATCCATTTTTCTAAACAACCTTGGAGCTTGTGTTCAGGTTCCCCTCTAAGCTGATGCAAGGATTTTCATTTCTCTTATGACCTTGTCATTATCCGCAAATATATATATCGGGACGAGGCTAGTCCTCCTGGCAAGTAATTTACGTACACCAAGAAAAGCAGGGGCCTAAGACCATGCCTTATGGCTCCTCTTGTTACCGTAACCCATTATGAGAATGTGTCTTTTACCTTCCTGTTTTGCTCCTTAACGCATAGGTTATCCTCAACCTTGCGAAGTTTACCCTGTATTTCTGCTAGTATTTATGTCTTCCCAAACAACCTTCGATGAGGAATAATGTAAAGGATTTCTGGCAATTAAAGAGCACACATCGATCTGTTTGGTATAAGACCGAGCTCACCTCGTCATAAGTTTAGCAGGATCGTGATGTGATAAAGAACCTTCTCTTTCTGAAGCCATGTTGTTCCCAAGTTAAGAAATTCTTTGCAGTTAATTATTCGTGTTTTTCATTACCTTTTCCAGTGCTTTACAAGCAACACTTGCCAACGAAACGGTTCTATAGTTTAATGCGATTTCGCAGTCTCCGTTTTAAAGATAGGCACGACATTTGCCGTGTTCCACATCTTGAGAACCCTGTAGAGTCCTATTGGACAGTATTTCGAGAGGCTTGGCAAGTGCTTTAGCGCATTCGTACGATCCAAATTGAGAGACCATCTGGTGCGTGTTTAATTAGCCTGATTATTTCGTTTATGTTAATCTTTATATTTCTTTCCCCTTTCCCCTCCCACCTTTCTAATACCAGTGTGATGTTACCCCTCCTCTGTAAGAACACGAATATATTAAGACCACTTGATTTCATGTCCTCTGGTTGTTGTAAAACTATATCTCGTAGAACTGTCTACTGTCTACATCGATTTTTTTTTTTTACTGTAAAGGTCGTGATCAGGTCACCCCTCGGTCTTCATTATTAAGGTGGGTAGATTTAAAGCCTCCAGTCTTTCCTTGTAGCTTCGCTGTCTTAGTTATGGTTCCATCTATGTTGGCCTCCCTCGACCTCTACGAACTCTTTCTGGTTTATATGATGACCAAACCTGAGAGTAGCATATTCTAGTTTTGATCTTACGTATCATAAGAATAGCTTCCTAAATATTATGCATTTACTTAAAACCTCTTCTGATATTTGTCAGCGGACAGTTTGTTTCCCCAACTATTCTCCTAATACAGGACTCTGTCGCCAGAGTCCTGAAGCTTATATCTTGCAAAGCAACCATATTGAGGGCGTCTTTCCCTTTGTCCCATCGTGCGTGTGTGTGTGTGTGTTGATACCGATAGTGATTACTATTTGTGTTACTTGTAGAAAGTGCACTTGGGAGCTTATTGTGTTTCATTTCCCCGTGTATTAGAAGGAATCTCCTTGCTCACGCGCTCAATTGTGATCTTTTCCAATATATGTATCACATTCCAGGACTCTTTCTCCTCAGTGTTATACCATAAGTAAAATGTCACCTTTGACGGGGCTCTATCACTGGTAAGACACTCTCGTCAAAGAATTTTTCACTCGAGACTCCATCATTTCTCCGAAGCTGTAACAGCCTTGAAACCAAAGGAATTCCTGGAAAGAGGACCTGGGCAACGCCAGAAGTGGTGTTTCACAAGTGGTAGAATATGTGTGGATCAGATGTTTGCTTTGAAGAACGCATGTGTGAAAAACTTCATGATGTTGAGAAACCACATGACAGGGTTGATAGAGATGCCTTGGAGGTTGGATTTTCAATGAATTTTCTTTGATTATCTTTTTGTTTTCAATGGATGAGTTGGAGATTCCAGTTTTCCAGGAAGCGGCGAATCCCCAGGTTTTCCGATGAATCAGTTCTTGGCTTCGATAGTTGAGGAAATGCATTCCAAAGATTTGAAGCTAATGTGGCACTTGTCCTTCAACGTTCTTGTGTCATGCGGTATGGACATGAACTTCGAACTTCACCTGCCACTATCATCCACGTCCCCTTTCTCTAGATGATTTGGTCTTTCGAACTCGAAGCTGGAGGAAAGCTACTCGGAGCAGTGGAAAGATTTTATCTAGAGCGCCAGGCGTGTGTGCGAGTAGGAAGAGAGGAGGATGAGTGGTTCCAGGTGATGTTGAGTGTGCGGCATGAGTGTGTGATGTTTCCATGTCTGTTTAATCCATTCACTGTTGAGTAGATGAGGGAGGTGAATGCGAGAGATCTTAAAAAGAGGGGCAGATCTTCTGTCTTTGGAGGGTGGGGGGCCTGGAAGATGACTCAGTTCCTGTTTCCTGATGGCAAAAGGCTGGTGGCAGATATGAAAGAGAACATAAAAAGTTAGTAACTGAGTTGGGGAGAGTGTGAAAAGAGGGACAAAACAAGGTATGGTGGTAAGAAAAGTATGTATAAGAGAGATAATGAGGGAGTGCTAAAATGGTTTGGACATGTAGAGAGGATGAGTGAAGAGAGGATGACCAAGAGGATATTGACGTCGGAAGTGGAGAGAACAAGTGAAATGCGGACACCAAGGTGGAGGTGGAAGGATGGGTTTGAGGATGTTTTGATTAAAAGTCGCCTGAACCTGCAGGTAGATGTGAAGCGTTTAAGAGGTATAGCGAACTGGAGCGTTATGGTGTACAGTGGACGCCGCTCTGTTAGTGGGCTGTACCAGGGTATCTGAAGCGATAGAGGGAGGACACCACAGAGAAGTCAGTGGGTGCCTGGATGTGGGTAGGGGGCTTTGGTTTTAGTGCATAA
>JAUUEF010579567.1:0-10633 GCA_032361405.1 Panulirus homarus
TTTTTTCTCATCCACGAACAACTTAACTTCCTCATCCCACCACTCACTACCCTTTGTCACATGCCCACCTTCCTGATGTCACACACTTCTTTCACAGACGGACGTACTACTTACCTAAATACCTTCCATTCCTTACCTTCTCCCATAGTTTCATTTGCCCTTACCTTTTGTCATTCTGCACCCAGTCTTTCATGGTATCTTCTCTCTCACAAAGCCTTTATTCTAAGCTCTCTCACTTTCACCACTCCTCCCACCATTATTATTTCTTCTTTTCCTTTTAAAACGTCTATAAACTCTCACCGTCACTCCCACCAGGAAGTGATCATAGATCCCACCAGTTGTCTCCTCAGAATATTTACATCCAAAAGTGTCTCTTTAGCACCCCTGTCAATTTAGTTAGCTCATCATGCAATTATGCCCACACATCTTCAGCCATAGGCATCCATGTATACTTATATAAGTCTGGCTTTCTAAAGCAGCATTCCCAATCACCAGTCCTTTTTTCAGAATATAACTGCAGCCTGCTTATTACATTCATTCTCATACAGTTTGGGTACTCCCATACCCCCAAATTATATCATCAGCTACCAAATCACTCACTCTTGCATTCTAATCACCTAGCACTATTGCTCAGTTCTTTTATTAATCACAATTGCTGATGCATTTACTCAACTCATCTCAGAATACATGCCTCATTTTCTCACTTCTTGCATTGCTTGGTGTATAAGCATTAAATCAGTAACCTGTGGTCCTACGCAGTGGGTTTAGTTGACTTTTTGAGTGATGTAGGAGCCTCATAAAGGTAGAAGGAACTCCTAGTGAGTTGTAAGAGCTGACAGTTACCTGCCTCTTGTAATCCACTTTCATTTTCTCCCACATCAGTCAATGATTTGCTTTCTTTCACTCGCACAGTCCCACGACTCCTCCTTCCTTTTGAAGATGTTCTATTCCCTCCTTTGCCCTTGTCCTCACACTAAACCTTAGACTTTGCCCACAGGGTATTCCCAAACCATTTGTCCTCCATCCCCTTGGGCTTTGTTTCACTCAGAGCCAGAACATCCCAGTTCCTCTCCCCATTCATACTACCTATCTCTTCCTTTGTCTCATCCTGGTTACATTTATATTCATTCAGACATCCCATTCTGAGCCACCAAGGAGGATGGGAACTCCTCACATGGCTTTCACTTCTATTCCGTTTTTAGAAATCTTACTGCTTGACTCATTACACTGGAAAACCTGCTTGACAAGGGGTTCAGGCCCAACTGATTTGAGTGTAAGCCATATTTGATGAGTATACTTTTTCTTTGAAGGTGATGAGAAAAAAGGGAATTTTTCTTTGAAGGTGATAAGAAAAAAAGGGAACAGTGGGAGTTGTTGGGAACGTATCCGTATATATATCTTATTCTTTTGGGACACCATGTTTAGAATAGTTATTATTTCAGGTAGTTGCAGAAATTCAGTGCTTATGAATATTAACATGGAGTCAGAAATTTCTGTAAAATGTCCAAGAAACATTCTCGTTCAGCACTGTGCAGGTGTGGCAGATGTCTTATGATAAAGTCTTTCCTGTAAGAGTTACTCAAAGCTTGCTATAATTGTCAGCTGCTGGTCAAAGTCTCTGTTAAAGTCTTGAAAAATTTAAAAGTTCCTTTATCGGCATTTTACACAGTTTTACAGATGAATCAGTATTTGCCCCTGAAAGTCATATTTTTGCGAAAGTTTAGTATGTATTAGCTTAATTTTTAGTTTTTACCAGTTTATGATATACTGATTCAGGTTACTAAATCTTTGTTAATGCTATTGTAATTGAATTGATATATTTTTTTGCAGTATTTCTGTCATATAGGTAAAAAAAGATAATTTAGTTCTTAGATTCTAAAGAATTTGAACTTTGAATGTTTTCATATCATTCCACCTGGATTGAAGGATAACTTCAGTTCATGAATTATACTTGAAGTCGTGGGGAGTTATGAAATGATAGTGTTTTTAAAACACTGGATAGCAATACTGAGAGTATTGGGCATGAAAGTCTTCTGAATTTGTGTGGTTGTTGGGAATGATGAATATACAGGTAGAAACATGTGAAAATAGAGAAGACAAGGGTAGTGAATTCATAAACTTAGGTAAGCAATATTAATAGCTAATTTATGGGAATAGTGAAGAATTGGATAGCAAAGAAGTAGGATGAATCCAAGTCATAAGATTAGTAAAGTTATAGGAAATATTGAGATGGTTGAAGTTTGGTCTGTGTTGAGTTAGTGATGGGCAGATGAGGATTAAATTTTTTGTCTTCCCCATCTCTTGGTTTGGATATGGCCCATGCTATTCTGTACCATTGAAAACAGGAATATTGAGCTTAAGGGGACTGACAAAGATGTGGAGTTGTTGAAGTCTTGCAGTAATGAAGGCTCCGAGGGCAGTAAATTGAATATAGTTGAAAAGTCATGGCAATAGTTATGCATAGGAGTAATAAAGCTAAAAGAATTAGTGACATCAGAGGGAGTAATGAAGTCTTAGGAGCATCAGTCATTGAAAAGATGGAGGCATGCTAAGCATTAAAGATGTGGAAGCCTTAGAGAATTCTTGAAGTGTATAAAAGATGCAGAGTTGAAATCAAGGGAGCTTTGAAGAATCTGAATATTTTAGGACAGTGGTTAAGGTAAATGTTGGAAGTTATTAGTGGGATGAATTAAAGTGTGGAGTTAGGAAAGATTAGAGAATAGTGAAATAAGTGGGAATAATGAACAGTTAGTGAGGATTTGATGAAATATAAAGGAATTTAAACAGAAGGTATATTCATGGGGAGCATTGAAAATATGAGGAGCAATCAAGAATTAGTATTATTGCAGTCATGACATTTAAGTGGAATTGTCCATCAGGTGTAGTGAAGTTAAGGTGATGAGATCAACGAGTTTAAGGGTTTTAAGGTTCGTGTGGAATATTGTGTACATGATGATGGCATCGTAAGAGTAGTGACATACATCCTTTTTAGGTGAAGCATGTATGCTTTGCAATTTTTTTTGTTCTGTTTTAGAAAAGTATGTACATTGATGGATGATCTATGATCATATCTTATAGATATTGATTTACTCCTGACTGTTTATTGCAGAAGATGTGGGGAGTTTATAGGTTCAGAAATTCTTTGCCATGCAACTGGTAACCTTGGTTATAATATGATACTCTTATCTTGAGCTTCTCAGAATATTTTGGGACTTTGCTTTGTTGAATGAGATTATTGTACCTAGACTCTTTTACTGTTTCATTCTTGTTTGATCTAATTTGTGCAATAGATGATATTAGATATTAGTTGCATGAAGAATCTAGACATTAGAATTGTAATTCTTTGCAACAAATGTTAAAAATGGAACAGAAATCTGGGCTTATAGGATGTTTGATTTGAGAAAAGACAAGATGTACCGGACTATGGAATATACAGGTGGCTGAAGCGTGTCTTCTCGTCGGCAGGGGCCACAAGGAGGTGGAGGCGATGGCGGTGATGTTGGCAGTGCAGCAGGGAGGGCCAGTGTACAATGCCCCGTGTGTGGACGTCAGTTTCAAGGCACCAAGCGAAACTACCTTCTCAACCGACACTTTCAGATCCATACGGGGGAGAAGCCTTATCAGTGCCCACACTGCTCACACCGTGCAAATCGTAAGAGTAACCTAAAAATGCACATTGAGTCCCGTCATGGGTCTCAGGTCACATTTTACAGTAGGACTCAGACCCCAGAACCCAACCTGTCACAAGACTCAACTCTTGGATTTTTAACTGAGACCATCTCTGACACCCAAGAATCATCTCAGGAGCAGAACACTAATACGTATCAGAAATCATCCCAGACTTCTAGACAACAGGACTCAAGTCGTAGTCACAGACTTTCAAAAATGACGAGAGATCTTGATGCTGGGGGAAGAGAATCAAGACAGAGGAGTCAGCAGAAGATTGAGTACTATAGTGCTGGTGTAAACCAAGTACAGGACTCAGTTCATGATCCTCAGGAGTCTTCCTTCAATCCTTTTCCAGATTTTTTGAATATTCGTGAAGAGTCTGTTAATAGAGACCAGTCAAATTCTGTTAATGAATGTGATCAAGCTGGATATAGTCACCATCAGTAATATTCATTTCTTTTTGTTAAGGTACTTCAGTACTTCATCACTATGGATCATGAAAGAAGCAACTTGTATTACTTTGTGTCCTTGCTGTCTCTTACTCTGCTCATTTTGAGATGAAATTTTGTAAATGTAGCTGAAATACGCAGAAGCTCTGTATTTGCCACCTTAAATAGCACTGGACATAAACCAAGTAAATAGAACACTTTTCATATGATCGTTATGATTAAGGCGTTGTGTTTAATGAGTTTGAAGATGTAATGAATAATGTGTTAGAGTTGGTTGAAGGAGTGATTGTTTTATTCTTTGTAGTGTATAACAAATGATCATTTCTTTTTTTGCATTGTACTGTACTTGATCATGGGAATCTTTTTTTTTATATAATTGTAATACTGATAATGATAAATGATAATATTAATAGTAATATTAATGATAGTAATATTGATAATGATAATTGTAATAGTAATAATGATAGTAATAATAGTACAGTGATAATGATGTATGGCATTTTTGGAAGCCATTTTTTCCGTGTTGTGTTTATACTGTTTCTCCATTTGGATATTTATGATTTTAAAGATTACTTTCATATCACAATAATAAAATTTCAAATAGATTTCTTAGATTTGGATTCCCCCTTAAGAATGTTCCTGCAATAAGGTCTGTCATGCTTTGTCTTCTGATCCACAAAGCTTGTACAAGTGTCATGTTTTTTAGAGAAACGGCATCAGGGTATGTGATTGAATTTACATAAATGCTCATTATTTTTTTATGTGGGTAAGATCTTAAGACTTAAGTACAGAATTAGAATGTATGTCTTTCAAGCCACTGTATTGTTCAAGTGGATGAATTGAGAAAGAGTTTACCGTCATATATAGAGAATAATGATACAATTGCTTCTTGTTGGCCTTATGAATGCTCTAAAACTGAATGATATTTAAAGCTTATACAATAGTATTTCAATAAATTCATTAATCATTGATGAAAAAGACTTATGATGTCACTTTTTACCATAGCTCTGTTGGGAAAGTTTATACTCCGTTTATTGTTGATTTACTTGGGAAGATAGGAAAATCATGGCATTATTGCTGTATATGACGTAAAGGCGACATAATTACTTTCCTTGATCATACTCTAAATTGGAAGAAAGTCACCCAACAAGTTTGGGGGGTTTAAGGATTTCACTAGATTAGAAACACCATTTTGGCACAGTATCAGGTGAAATGAAATGACTCAATATGAACTTTCGGAGATAGGAAGTTGAGAACTTTGATGGAAAATGTTAGATGGGGTGTAATCTGTGAGAGGTTTTAAGTGAAACTTGGTAAAAACTGATGTGCTGATTCGATTATGTAGAGAAAGTAATAGGATCAAATGCAAGATTTATTTTGATTAGGAAAGATGCAGGGAAAGCCTGAAAGTCATGTAGGGAAGTGTCAAAATTATTAGGAGGTATGTAAAAATGGGCATTACTAAGTATTTTCATGAGACTGTTGTTATGGGAAGCACATAGAATTGATGTGACTTAGCTAGAATATGAATACCATACGCTTTAAGAATGATTTCCATCATCAAAGTACACAAGATGAAAAATCAAGAGTAAAGCTGAAAAAATGTGCAAAAGATACATACTTAAGATAGTATACTTATTATTGGATGTTCGTTAAGTTATTTTCACAGTGAGCTTCTATCCTTGTCAAAGGATACATGAGATTTATGTCTTTTAGATATAGTGTGTGGAATATTTCCATCGACAGCATTATAGGATATCATGTGCTTTGTTTATAAGTAGGAGCCCTTGAGGTGTTGTTGGGATTGGAAGGCTTTTCGATTGTGGACGAACATATAGTGAAGCCATCAAGACAGAAGAGGGCCTAAACGAAGGCTTTGCTCTTGTGTTTCAGAGAGAGATCACTCCAACATCTCCACGCTCTGGCCTCGTAGCTCCACGACATCCCTCAGCTCTTCCCCAACATCCACCGTCCACGGACTTGGTTGCAGGGACTTGTAAGACACATATAGAGGCCAGGCATGGTGCTGATGCTATTCCCTCATACCTGTAAGAGATGCCTGTTGTAGAGGGAAGGCTGTTGAAGAAAGCATGAAGGAGCAATTAGACAAGGATTTGTAACATCAGCCTTCGGTGTAAAGGAGAGATTGTGACAATACTGATACTGTTCTTGATAACCGTAGGGTAGATGAAGTGTGGCACCACTGTTATTTTGTTTATGCATCATTAGAAACTGCTGAGGACTTCATTGATACATTGCAGAGGCTTTAAAAAGTATGAAGACTTCCTCTTGGCTAAAGAAACAGCACTTTGTTACAGCATTCATTATTCCTCTCTTGCTTGGGAGGTCAGGGGTTGTTTGAAGACCATGACATTGCCAAGATTGTTCTGTTCAGACATTAAGGGAACACACCCTGTGCAGTACTGTATTAGTTGTTGGAAAAATGATTCCATTGCAGCAATAGTTTGATACTGTCCGTCCGATACTGAAACCCATTGTTTGTCGTCTGTTTTTCTTTGATTGGGGGATAGGCATGAATGGCCCTTTATTATGTGTAACAATTTTTTTTTTTAGGGGGGATGAGTGTGTAATAAGTGTTATTTTCTAATTGATCATGTTTAAAAAGTAGAGAAAATGGCTATTTTTCCCCTTGAAACTTTGCTTTTGTGATCAGGAGAGTGATGCTTTGAAATTCACCTGTTTTACAGAACCTTCCAGATAGATTCAATGCTGAGTAGCTGATACAGAACTTTCTAGAAGTTCCCAGTAATATAAAAAGTATAAGGACCTTAAGCCAACCAGTTCCTTTTAGATCTAGGTGCCTAAGTGGGTACATATACATAGATTTTTTCTGAGAAGGCATCTAGTGGCTGCAAGCATCCAGCATATGCATTTTGGTGTCTGCAGCCACTTTATCAAAATGAGCAAAAAAGTACTCTGTGGCAGCATGAGCTAAGATGTGCAAGGCCTACAAGGCATATTTCAGCATGTTTATCTGGGATTAATACAGAGTTTAGGCACCTCATTTCACGTGCAAGCACTGCAAAAAAACTCTGCCACATGGTAACTAGTTTGAGACAATTGGAATCGCTTGTAATCCAAACAAGTGGCGCCTCTTTATTGACAGCTCATCCTGGGGCCTCAAAGCCGCACTGCTCCATAACAGGAACAAGTACCCTTTGCTTCCTCAGGCCCACCCAATGCACCTCAAAGAAGAATACAGCAGTGTCAAGACCTTGGTAGACACCTTGAAGTATGATGAATACAGTTAGGAGGTCATCGGAGACTTCAAAATGATGGCATTCCTGATGGGTTTTTAAGGCAGTTTTACCAGGTTTCCCTGCTATCTTTGCCTTTGAGATGGCAGGGACTCCGCATCGCACTACCACAGCAGACTGAATTCTCTGTGGGGATGAACAACAAGTGGGAGTCACTGCTGGACCCCCAGATGGTGTTGGTGGCACCACTGCAAAGAAAATTAGGCCTTATGAAACAATTTGTCATAGCTCTAGATGAGGGGGTCTGCAAACTTCAAGTACCTTCAAGACTTCTTCCCTAAGCTGTCTGAGGCAAAGGTCAGAGCCGGTGTCTCTGTCAGACCACAGATAAAGAAGATCATGGAGTGCAAGGAATTCCCCAAGAAGCTCACTAGGAAGGAGAAATCAGCTTTGTTGCTGTGGTTCAGTGCTTCCAGGGAAATTACAAGGCCAAAAACTATATGAAGGTTGTTGAGACTATGGTGAAGAACTATGGTAAAATGGGCTGCAGGATGTCCTTCAAGTTGCATATCCTTTACGCTCATTTTGATAGATTCAAAGAGAATGTGGGAGTGTGTTTAGAGGAGCAAGGTGAGTGCTTCCACCAGGATATACAGGACTTTGAATGCTGCTACCAAGGAACATATAACAAGAACATGATGGGATATTATATTTGGGGTCTGATTTGTGAAAGTGATTTACCGTATAATTGCAACATTCAAAAAACTTCTCATAAATCTTTTGTGATCACTTTTGTTTAAAATTGTGTAAATACATGTTAATTTCAACTCGTGTTGTTTTTCTGACTTTATTGAATAGAAATGTGCAGATTCGCCCATTGTCCAATTGGAAATAGGTGAATTGTAGAATATCTTTGTCCTGGTCACAAAAGCAAACTTTGAAGGGAATAATGGCCTTTTTCTATACTTTTGATGCATAAGCAATTAGGAAGTAACACTTACTACCCAGGAACAAAAATTGTGTTACACATTGATATACAACTGATATGCGAGATGCAGTTTGCAGAAGTTCATGATAATGAAGATAGAATGGATATCTGTTTATTCAAAGAAAAACCATGCCTTTTCAGTTTTTATTGGAATTAAAAAAGAAAATTTCTGTAGACAAATGTGTCATAAACAAGCACACACTGTCTGGCAAAAATTATAATTTGCATCATAGCTTTCATTGTGGGAAGCACTTTATATGGTACAGAAGAAACTTTGCATCAATGTTTTTATTAAAGGCATAAAAAGTGTTTATGGAATTCAAAATTATGAGGAATCAGATATTAAATTGGAGAGAGTTGATGTTCAGGGAGTGGACTTAGTGGAGCAGACAGGTGTGGCAGTGAGGTGTGTGTCTTGTTACAGGGGCTGCGGGTGCTTGTGTGTCCAGTGTGCGGGCGCAGGTTTGAGGGCAAGAACCAGGCCAAGCGGTCTAAACTGGAACGTCACTTGCGCACTCACACTGGAGAGCGCCCATACCAGTGTCCACGATGCCACTACCGTGCCACCTTCAAGTGGAATCTCAAGGCTCACGTCATTAGTCGCCACGGCCGGGAGTTCCTGCAAAGTGCACCTCCCTAACCATATTCCTCTTCTAAGTCTCCTTATTAGCCTTGCTTAGTCCCTGTACAGGAATTTAGTGCAAACTGGTGCAACCATTTACTTTCTTCCAACATCCTTGCCAAGATTGCAAATAGCTTAGTGCTATTCTGTCAGTACCATATATATATTTCACTTAGCTTGGTTATGGTTATCATGAGAAAGTATAGTTTTCTTCTTTTTAAATTTCATGAATTCATTTGACCAAGAGTCACTTGAGGTAACTTTAACTGGATTTAAACATCATTTTTGAAATAATTTGCATAGCCTCCTTTATTTATCTTTTGTTTGTTTAGTCATCAACTTATGGCACCCATTTTGCCTTTTCCATTTTTGTTTTTTGATGAAAAGAGAAATAGAAAACCATTTATTTTACCTCAATATTGAATGGAAATACAGTACTTATGAGAACATTTACTGTTATTTATTGTTATACCTTGTGATAAAAAGATTTTTTGTATTTATTATCCAGAATAGATGTATAGGCTTTGTTGTATGAAATAGTTTAATAAAGAACCTTAACTATGTGTTCTTCAGTGCTGTGCTTGGAACTGAAAATTGGGAAATGCCGTACATTGTTTCTTACTGTCTCCAACTTAATAAAAGTTTTAATAAAGTAGCTCAAATATTTTTTAGACCCTTTTATCTAGAAAGAATCAGCCATGGAAATGCAGGCTGATCTTTCAGAATCATAATAATAATATCAGACAAGCCAAAAAGGATCTCTCCCCCTCACTGCACCCAAGATGAAGCAGAGTCCATCTGAGACCAACTTCTGTTTTCCAGGTGGGTGGCAGTGGGGGCGCGGAGATGGGCAGCCATGCAGCAGGGTCTGGGGCGGGTATGACAGGGGAGATGGAAGGGTATGGTGGGGACACCTTACCTTCCCTTGAATGTCCCGAGTGTGGAAAGCTGTTCTATGGGCGGAATCGTCGGCAGCTCGTGGACCGCCACCAAGTCATTCACACAGGGGAGAGACCTTTCCAGTGTCCATTGTGCTTCAAGCGAATGAATGTGAAACACCATCTTACACGCCACCTAAGGACTGTTCACCTCAACCAGTGGGAACATCTAAAGAAACTAAAGCTTGTATAGTTTTAATATGTAATTTATGAATTCATGTGTTTAACCCTATGTAGCGTGTATAGGATTTCATTTCTTATTGAAAACAGTTTTCACATTATTTTCTGATCAGAAAGTGAAGTTTAGCCAATTTACAAAAATTTTAAAGACCATGGATATGTACATGGTAAGTCTTATGAGTTAATCATACGGTGAGAAGAGAACAATTATTGATTGATTTTGTGATATTGATTGTCAGAGTTAAAGAGTATTAGGGTGTAGTTCATTGTGCACAGGGCCAGTGCTTGTCTTTGTTTTGGTGGGGAAACTGGGCTGTTTATATTGTTATTGCCTACAGTATTAATACATTTGATGGTTGGGCAAAAGTCCTTCCATTAGGAGAAATGTATATATATGTATAATAAGTATAATAGTGTTTGCAACAGGCCTTTTTATCCTTATGATATTGAATTCATCTGGTTGATTTTGCAACAGTGGGCATTGCCTTGCTGTAGCATTTGGTGATGGCTTTCTTTTGTCGTGGAGGGTACCTTGCTGTAGTGGTTGCTGGCTTGCAACAAATGTGGAT
>JAUUEF010579589.1:0-10631 GCA_032361405.1 Panulirus homarus
ATATATCAAGATAAATCATATTACAATTCTGTGACCAAATATATTTTCACTTCAGTGCACGATAAAGTCGTATATTTCAACAGTATTAAATCATAGAGAGGGAGACGTGGCCATCAACAGGTCGTGTATAATGCAGAGACCACTTGATGGCACGTCACCTGTACGAGGCACGGCAGAAAAAATAATGAAATAGTAAATCATAAAAAAAAAAAAAATCATACGGACGAGAAATGATAACTGAGGCTCAAGGTGCGTCGTCCCTTCTATGCTGATGGGACAGTATAAGTGAGGCTCAAAGGCACGCCATCCCTTACCCCAGAATAGAACTGTTAAGTAGTTCTCGATGTGTCCTGAATCCTTAGTCTTTCACCACCATCACCAACACCACCACGGTACTCGTATTCTTATATTACACCTAGTCGAATCTCTGGCGGCCATCTATCACGCTGCTCGTAAATTAGCTTCGTGTCATAAAGATATTTCTCCCCTGAAAAACTTATCGAAGATACTAAGTCCCAGCAGGTCATACGCACGTGAGCTTCTAGTTCTGTTTTCTTTCTCTTATTTAATGAACAAAAACGAGGAGACGTGTTTGAAGATTGTCTATCCGGTGCATTTTATGTCACTCCTCTACTCCAGGCTGGGAGACAGCTTAGCTCTGCTGTCCTAAATATCCCTCGGCTTTTTATTTTTATGTTCTTCTTCCTTGTGGGAAAGGAAGACACTACATCTTACCACTGGCTGCCGGCAATTAAGTTCAAGAAAGTTGCCCGGCTCCTCACGTCCGGAATCGAATCCAGGTTCTCTCGTTTAAGAGGCAAGAGCATTCACCACTAAATCATAGTGTCGCCTGTGAAGCGTGAATACGATAAACCCACGCAAAGCTTGCGAAAAAATGGGATCTACAAGTTTACTCACACATCCATACCTACAGTTTGTATTCAGTTTAGCACAGACCTGAATTCGTGCAGATATCCGTGGCCCAGTTCATAAGTATAAAGAACGTAAATGCAAGACCTTCATCCTTCACTTATATTGAGGTTGAATATTAGGACGCAATGTGAAACAGAATCGTCCACAGCGTTCACTGGGATAAGAGGCACGTGTCTGGAATGGAACAGACGTCTCGTGATCTTTACGACTGAAACCTGGACGACTAATCGACTTCTCTCTCACCAAGACCCGTCGGAGAAGAAAATCATGGACGCCCTAAACTTAGCCCTACCTCAAGAGCTACGTTATTCCTGATGAATACTAGAACTCAAAGTTAAGGCCCAGGGGGGCAGAAGGCACTGCCGTTCGTAAAGCCCCTGTTTCCAGCGACGTAATCATTCTAACTCACCAGCGATCAGCGTCACGGGAGGCGGAGTCAGGTTTGAGGAACCATCATCCTTGGTCTTAACTTCGTGGACATTCCTGTGACAGCCGGCCTTTCATCCTCTACCACACCTGGCCATCAGGGCGGCGGTATATATATACCAGGGACAAATGGACAGGTCCAGACAGCCGTCCGTCCGTCCCGCCATCCAGCTGGACTTCATCAAAGGCTTTTGTGGGGGCGACACACACACACACACACACGCAAGGCTGTGGCAACATGACGTCCTCCTCTCCATGAATCGTTCACGATTGTGTGGCAGATTCGGCCGACTTCAGTCAGCCTCACGACAAATGAGACGCTCCCATTGTGCTCCGTGTTTTGTGATGTGCGCCGAATGCTATATATACATTCAACATTTACCTGCTTGGCTATTGTAGCGCTGGATTGCCATCTATACCTTTCTCTTCATCCATCTATGTACCTATATATTCATACACACACACACACACACACACACACACACACACAAATTATATATATGATTTGTCATATTTGTAGGAGAATATTCATGGGCTCCCGTTCTGGACGAGCAATATTGACGTTCGGGTTTAGCGGGTTTACGGAACAAGTGGTGTACTCTGATCCTCAATCTGTTGATAAAAGCGATCTTGTTCTTTACCCAGATATAAGAGACCGAGGCTACTGCCCAACGCTGAAACAATACAAATGTTTTATTCCTTACAGAGAAGGAAGCTTGGCTGAGGCGAACGTTACCAGAGCACATACCCTCTACACAACCTTACATTCCGTAACTTATGTCTTAATCAAGAGTTTTGTTAGCGAATTATAAGAATTAGTCTCATACACACCATAGCTCGGGAGAGACAGTATAGTACCCAGTGGCTTGCATTATCCACGAAATAAAAGAAATTGTGACGATATACACCACAGCTCGGGAGAGGCAGTACAGTATATACCCACAGGCTTACAGCATGGTGCGTTCTGGTAAACCCCAGAACCAGGGCAAGGCATGTGGCGGCAGCATATAGCAATGTGTAAGGTACTTGGGCGTCTGGAGCTAAGTCTGTAGAGATATCGGTTAGCCTCTTGTGGGTAATACGATACGTCCCTTGAGCACGACGGTACATCTCTTGAGCACAACGGTACGTTCCTTCTCACGACGGTACGTCCCTTGAGCACGACGGTACGACCCTTGAGCACGATGGTATGATCCTTGAGCACGACGGTATGATCCCTGACCACAACGGTATGGCCCCTGAGCACGACTGTATGGCCCTTGAGCACGAAGGTGCAAAATTTCAGCACGACGGTAAGTCCCTTAAGCACGACGGCACGCTCCTTGGGTATGACTGTCGCAGCCTTAAACTTGGCCTTAATGAAGAGGGACAGATGGGCTGAAAGTTTACATCGTGCTCATAGATTCTACCTTCATGTTCATGAGTCATACTGTCGTCTTCAAGAGTCCTTCCGTCATGCTCATGTGTTCTACTATAATGCTCAAGAGTTCTACCGTAATGCTCAAGAGTCCTACCATAATGTTCAAGAGTCCTACCGTAATGTTCAAGAGTCCGACCTAATGCTCGAGTACAACCGTAATGCTCGACCACAATGCTCAAGAGTCCTACCGTAATGCTCAAGAGTCCGACCTAATGATCGAGGACAACCGTAATGCCCGACCACAATGCTCAAGAGTCCGACCGTAATGCTCAAGAGTCAGACCGTAATGCTCAAAAGTCTACCGTCTGCTCATTAGTCTTACAATAATGCCCAAGGGTCTTACCGTCGTGCTCAATATTCCTGGCGTCGTGCTTAAGAATAGCATTGTGATGCTCAAAGTCCTACCGCCCTGCTAAAGGGTTCCACTGTAGTGTTCATGTGGTTAAAACTATCAAGTCTTAAACCATATGACTCCCGCTCGCTCAGGGTTTCGGGGTCTCGATTGGCTTCACGCACGAGAAAAATATGTTTACATCTTTTTACTCAAAAATAATTTTCGAGATACAGATACCATTGTCATAACTAATGTGACATTGAAAGACCAATCTACTGGGTATTTTGAATGAAAATTTATGAAAAATGCAATATTTCCATATGGAATCACGATGCAAGGATTTAGTTTTCTCTAACTTTCCTACGTAAAACTGTATAACTTCTACATAATCCATTGAAAACATGACCATCCACATATACCGTCTATTGTATTCATCACAATTAAAGCATAAATGAATAAATGAGTAACAATAATGCTGAGACAGTCCCTACATACCTCGGGTCCGGGGTTCGAGGCCTCGTTCACTGATTCACCAGTAGAGTCGAACATGTCTGTACCTTCAACGCAGAATTGCTTACCTCAACAAGGTCATCCAACACCTTAAGTATGACCCCTTCATCGAAATGGATAACACTATAACATATGTCACCCATTCGCTCTCTTATGTGACGAACGCTTGTGACTGTCGTGACGAACTCTTGTGACTGTCGTGACATTAGCAACAGAATGTTTACACTTTTTGAAATGTCAGTGCACCAGGTGGGAGTCCTTTAGAATTATCAGGCATTAGTCTTACAATCACTGGTATGTAACAAGTTTTTACACCGTAACACTGGCGTAACACGGCATAAAAAGGGATCGAAAACGATTGAACAAACAGACACAGACACTGGCTACATCCACAAGGCGCCAGCGTTCTGGGTAAACTAACACAAACTTGGACGGTAGGACGGAAGAGAACGTAGTTGGGAAGTGTAACTGTCCAAGACTGCCAGTATTTTTGAAGAGTCGTCAGAGGTGGCAACTAACGCCATCTTATGGGTAAGGGAGTAACTTGTATACGAGAATGCGTACAGAACGGCTAGAGGAAACTTAACTAAATCGTTCATAACATATCAAAGAAACGTCCTTGATGAGAAATTACCTAATGTTTATACAAAGCATTAAGAGTGGTCAAAAGTTGCGACTAGCGACATCTTATCGGTAAGCTAGTAACTTGTATACGAGAATATTTGGAGAAAGCGCTTAAACTGAAATAGATCGTCAGTGATAATCGTAGAAACGCGCTTGATGAGAAATTATATTATACCTATACAGAGCATCAAGGATCCTTTTTGACATTGATCACTGTTTTGATAAATACGCATTAGATTTCCGGCTGTTTTTGTGACCATTAACTCCATACCTTTTGGAATCTTGGAAATCGGTGGAACTTCAAATTTATGTGTAATTCAACTCTTTCTGCAGAGAAAGCAGCTCTTCCATCCCTTTGGATCAGTTTCATGAAATGTGCCGCCACCTTCTTTACCGGAAACTATAAACAAAATATCAATTAAATAAGACGACAATCACACGACGGCGTATTGTTATTGCCCAGATGTGCCAGCCAAACGATAAGTTCAACAGTCAATGACGCGAATGGCAAGTGTTAGAAGCAGTAATACAAAACCAGAATTAAATTTGAGTACGGAACTTCACACGAACGTTCGCGTATGAAAAATCTGAGAGAATTATAAACTGAGATAAAGCCTCTGGTAACCTGGTTGCAGGCATTCACCATTAATTGTCTGGGTAGACCAGTTTATCAGCCGTTGAATTCATTGCTTTCATATAGTTTCTGACTACTGAGAATACATTTACCCTGAGCTGTATCTTGCATGTGTCATGTTAAATAGCAAATGAAAGATAATTCTAAACATCTACCTAAAAAGTAGAATTGAGAGCTGCAGCTTAATTGAGCTTACGAGGAACTGGTGTACGATTCCGACTGTACAGTATTTACGAGTTGACAAACTCAGTCAGTCAGAAAATCGAGGGACCGATGCTCAAATCCTGGACAGGGTCGTACCGTCAAATTAAGACCTGTAACGCAAAGGGAGCTATCATATGTTATTGGTGTTATTGGTGCAGGCCGCTCAGAATTCCGATGTGGAACAGCTGTGGGATCAACAATAGTCTTAATGCAGTTATCCTGGAAACTGGAGACCACAGATGAAAGGGTACAACGACGTGAGCCCAGCGAACGGGAGCGGGAGCGGCTGGCTGGTGAGGCAAGTAATCCTACCAAACCTTGTTGACGGACTGAGTCTCCACCTACCGCCAAGGAAGAACGATGTTTACTCACTTTGTACAAGCGAGGAACCGATCAGCCTCATTTTCCTTATCTCTCCTTCGTGATAAATTTAGTTGTAGGAGTGAGAACCAAGGTGTCGTGTCTCTCTCCACGTACTGCTTCCTGCTTGTAATCTGGAAGATGTAAGGTCTGGAAGAACTATTATTCATTTTATTATGGAAGTTACTTCAGTTCACTGTTCAAGAGGCATTGGTCATGCTTTCCAGTTTTCTGTTTTATTACAAAAAAAAAGAAATAAGAGGAAGAAAAAATAAGAGACATGTGGAAGAAAAAAGAATAGAAAAAAAGAGGAAGTATAAGTAGGAGGAGAACAAGGATAAGGTGGAGGAAGAGGAGGAGGAGGAGGACGAGAAGGAGGAGGAGGAGGAGAAAGAGAAAAGGAAGAAGGAGAAGAAAAAGAAGAAGAAGAAGAAGAAGAAGAAGAAGACGGAGAAGAAGAAGAAGAAAAGGTGTGTGTGTGTGTGTGTGTGTGTGTGTGTGTGTGTGTGTGTGTGTGTGTGTGTGTGTGTGTACCTTACTCTCCTGCGCCAGGAGTGCCCTCTATCCCTGTGAGGTTACTGCAGCACTCTGGTAGCTAGCCATGTCCACCGGTCGAGACAAATGGTCATAAAGTGTTGTGTGTGCATGTATGTGCAGAGAGTGTAGAGCAATGTATACGGCTGCTACGACGTGGACTTGAAAACATCGACGAAAATTCTATCAGTGGGTTTCTCTTTTTAAAGTTAGGAAATCACTGTTACAGCTGCTGAATTCTTTTTTGAAGTTAGGTGACCCAATCAGGTGGAAGTACCAGTAATGTTGTCGAGACGTCGAAGGAGAGGGATGGTATGGGGTACAAACGCAAATAAAAAGTGAGAAAAATGAATCTTACAGAAGTACTAAGACTGATAGATGAAGGCTAGTAAAAGTTCAGATCCTGATGGTTTCTATAAACGAGTAATTAAAAACTTCAGACGTGATATTGCCAAACTGGTAAAGTACATTTTCATATTTCATATAAATCTCTGGATTCTCAACTGTAGGAGGTTCCACCAGGGCCGTCATTGGTAAGTTCCATCTAAGTAGCTACGTATTTGTAGGTTGACAATACCCTCACTAGGTACTGATAACATACACAGTGTGGCTCCGCTGCAAATGAGAGGGAGGGATCTTGCAGTAGTGGCACCAACCCCTCCCATAATCTTTCCCTCTCTAATAGACCTGCATCTTTATCTATTCACTATACCAATATTCTTGGTCTCTCTATGAATCTCTCTTCTCTTGACCACCACCAACACCTGTCAAGGACGTCTCCTAATATCTTACTTCTGTCTGAGACCCAGTTGTCTAATAATATTCTCACTAACTCTTGTTTCATATCCAACCATAATCTTCACCCATCACTCCGGCTCAAAGAAGGTGTTTCTGCTTATTCCAGGATCATCACACCTGTCACATGACATGAGGACCTTGAGTCCCCAAACTTTGGTGCTATGTGGCTCCAGGTCTGTCTCCTAACTAAAACTAATTTCCTTAGATTCGCACTCCTAATTCTAGAAATTCTATATTTTTCTGCGATTGTCAAAATTCCTGCCGTGAGACTGTGGTATCCTATCACCCGCAAGCCGACGTCGTCTAATTAGAGCAATTCAACGTTCACCATAGGGAATGGTTGAATTCCTACCATACGGATGGCGGGGCATTGAATCCATCACGTTCTCCATTCGCAATGATGTAGAACAAATTATCTCCCACCCTATCCATATTCCTGACCGCTGTGACCACTGTCCTAATATTTTGGATCTGCTTTTCATCCCTAATCCATCGCCCCAATTGGTTCATCTGATCACACTCTCATAAGTGTATCTATTCTAACGGTACCTCCCCCTCCGGAAGCCCCTTCTGAACCTCAACAAAGCTGACTGGATCAACTTATGAAATTCTGCTCTGACTTTCCTTGGGTAAATTATTCTTTTATGTGGTAATGCTTCTGTATCCGCCAAATGCACAGCAGAGATAATGTAAGGGAAATTCAAGTATCTATCACCTCTTCCTCCAAGACGACTTCTTCTTTCAATCCATGGTTCAGCCGTTCCTTTTCTGAGGCCATTCAGTAAAGGGATGAGGCATATCGCGCTTGGAAAGATTCTCCTCTCCCTCGCTCCCACTCAGCTTTTAGCATTGCCCATAACCATTGCAAGCACGTTGCCCGTGAGGGTAAGTGTTCCTTTATTCAAAGGAATTTTGATAGCTTCTCCTTGTCATCCATTGATAGGTCTTTCTGGTCTTTAGCTAAAGGCATATCTAATTACTGTAACTTTACCTTTCCTTCACTTTTCCGTTCTGACGGTAAAATAGCTGACTCCCGTAGACAAAGCGACTCTCCTTGGTTCCCGTTTCTCCTCTAACTCCACCTTGGATGACACTAACTTTCCTTCACTTCCTGCTGCTCCTCTTACCAATCCTATGCCCCTTCCCATAATATCTTTTTGGACTGTCGGAAAAGCGCTTCTTTCTCTGAACACAGGCAAGGCATTCATCCCCGTGTACTGAAAGAGTGTGCCTCTGAACTTGCAGCTGTGCTTGCTCGTTTGTTCCGTTTCTGTGTAAAAAAACAGAATTTTTCCCTCTTCTCGGAAGCGCGCCATAATACATCCTATCCCTAAGAATGGTGACCTAAACTAACCCCTCTAACTATCGTCCTGTCACATTAACATCCTCCATACTAGAGTCTTTCAGTCCCTCCTGAACTCCCATATCCTCAGGAGGAAAGTGAGGGAGGGAAATGTTTAGAGCCTCACAGTATGGCTTCCGTAAGGCGAATTCCAATAGTGATATTTTTTCCAATCTTATTAGCATCTGGTCAGCATCCCTGAAAAGGTTTTTGGGGAATCCGTCGTACATGCTCTTGATATATCCAAGCTTTTGACAGGGTATTGCATTGCTGTCTCATCTCTATGATCCCCTCTTAGCGTTTCCCTCCCTCCCTTTGCTCCTTCATTGTCGTTGATGGATGAGCCTCTCCCCCTTTCTCTTCATCGAGAGTGGTATCCTTCAAGGTTCTGTCCTGTCTTCTACACCTTTTCTCCTTCATATCAACGATTTCCTCTCTTTCACAACGAACTAAATGCATTCATACGCTGACGGTTCAGCACTGCATTCCTTCACATCCTTCAATTCTGCTCTTTCTTGCCTCATTCGATCTGCATATCGTCTTGACACAACTTCCTCAATAAGATCAGACTTAGACAGGGTACCTTATTAAGATAGACGAAATCTGGTAAAGTTTGATACTCCCAGGACCCAATTTCTACCCACATCTCCATCGAAAATTCCTGACAAATTTCCTCTATTCCTCAACGGTCATTCCACATTATGACTCATTGAACATGCTTGGTGTTACGGTAGAATCCACTATCTTGGGAACCCCATATTAAGGAAATTGCTAAGTTTGCCTCTAAAAAATTGGAAGTCTTGTTGCGATGCCAAAATTCCTTTTCTTCTGAACGGTTGATCCGTTTATACAAAGGAGTGATTCACTATTGTATGGAGTACTGTCTCACATCTTGGGTGATTCTAGCTCAGCATTCTTACTTGAAAGGAAAATGGTGAGTCGAAAGCGGTCAGAATCATAAACTCTCCCAGGCTAACTTCAGAACTTGACCCACTTGCGCTACGCCGCAATGTTGGTTCACTTTCCTTCTTCTACAGGTATTACTTTGGTTTTTGCTCCCGAGAGTTGGCTGTTTGTGTATCCCCACCACTAAATGAACAGAGCAACACTCGTTAAGCTGCTGCGTCACATGATTACTGTGTGGCCGTTGGCAGGTCAAGGTGGGCCGTGATGTTAACTGTTTCTTTCCCTACACCACGAAGCTTTAGAGCTTGGTAAACTCCCATGTCTTTCCCAATAACTATAACCTGGCACATATCAAAAGAAAGGTTTTTCACTTCTTCCAAATACTTTCCCTTGTCTCTTCTTTCTCCCTTTCTTTAACCTCTCTATACTCTAATTAAGGCCTGGTCTTGGTGTGCACATTTATCCGTGACTGGAGCCACCAATGTAAAAAATAAAGTAATGAAGCAGAGGAACTTTTTTTTACTTTGCTGAAAGCGTAAAAATCAAGCTCCAAGTAAATTTTCATTGGTTTCTCTTAACTTTTGAATATGTTCTTCCTTTGATTTACGTTATCAGAACCCCCAATGTTTTTCCTGCATCATCAATTCCGTTTTCAAAAACTGGGTTATCTATAAACGTAGGACAAAACACAGTTTCTCGTCCCTATGAACCCCGCTCCTTCCCCCCGCTCTATCACACCGACACAGTAGTAATTGTGAACGACATTTCGGACACGTAAAACTTTTAGGGATCATTTACTTTATATGAGACCATAAAAGAAGAAATGAATTTCTCCCCGACACGAGGTGTGGAAACTGACCTACCTACAGTCCAGTTGCTACCACCACACACACACGCACACACACACACACACACACACACACACACACACAGGCATTACTCAGCTGCGAATGTGAGATGCAAACTTGTCGTAAGATATGTGAGTAATGTTTATGGGGGACATGAGAACGATACAATGCCAATCAGTTCCGTTTCTGCAATCCCTTTATAGGATACGAACGGGTATTTCCTATCAAATTTTGATATCTGGGGAGATCTTTTGCCGATGTTCAGTGAATTGTATATACGCCATCTAATTCCATATTAAGGGAAATCGATATAAAGTATAAGAGGCTATGATTATATATCCAAACTCTTTCACATAGGTTTTAAGTCCATTTTATCAGGATTCGCCATCCATTTCAGATCTATTTTTGTTCCAGTTTTTTATACAGATACCTAATGGAGGAAAATACGGAGCAAAGGTGAAGTTATATTCCTCAAATAGCATCACACAAGGTCAATGTTGGTCTCTAGTAAAAGCTTGGTGAGATATTCATAGCTATTGCTTATTCTTAGATATGATTACCTTGACATACGATATTCAGCCCATGTTTCCTCTTACTCAGTTCCCAGATACATGCAGCCTTAGATCACGATTCGTCTTTTTTTAATTCTTTCTTTAAATGTAAACCAATTTCAGAACCTAGAAGGCAATATCTGTCTATGTATCTATGTATCTATGTTTCTATCTATCCATGTATCTATCTATCTATCTATCTATCTA
>JAUUEF010579600.1:8150-19446 GCA_032361405.1 Panulirus homarus
TATACCATGGTGTTCGAGATATATATATGCAGCTCAGACGATTTGATCTGTGTTAAATAGTATCACTGTATTTTCAGATTGTACCCTGAACACTCATTTTCCATTTGATTAGCTTCACATTAGTCATTAGCCAATATTTTTTCTTCGGTACATGACATAACGCTGAAAATATACTTCAAGATAATTTACGTATTTACACGTGGATGAACAGATAATGTGACGAGAAATACGGGAAAAATATATATGTTGTAAAAAAATTGTTGAAAGAATACATGGATAAAAGTATAAAATTTTAAGATGGCACAGCCATGTTGGACACATAGCAAACTGACAGGATGGTGAAGATCTATAGCATAACAACTAAACATACAATCAGAAGACTTTACAATAGATGGACAGACATGGGGAATGATCTGATGCGGGCATGAAGTAGTTCAAATACGAATACTCAAAAGTGGTTGTCAATCATGACCAATGGTACTTGGAATCATTTACAGTTGGGGGTGGAGGTGTGAATCAGAGTACAAAGCTCTAAGGAGTTCTTATGGTGGCATGGTAGCCTGTTCATTTAAGACAAAGGGATGTGGATACGTAGGCGACCTTAAATAGTGTATGTCTCAAATTCATACGAACAGAAGGAAAGTCAAAATATAGCAAATTAATACATAGAGATAAAAATGTCATAATAATAGGAAGATAATTAATAATCTGTTCCTATGAAGAAGTTAAAAATCAAATCAAGGAAAGGTCTGTGGGGCTGAGTTGCAGATGGCAGTCTCCGGTTTTAGTGCATTATAAACAACTATTTGGGTAAGGATATGTGCCAATGAGGCCCTTGCTTCTCTGTTCCTCACACAAGCTCAATAGAGTGGGAGAAGCAATTATGCATAATTTTTCCTTTTTTTTCGGTTTTCCACAAAATAAAGTGACACAAGGAAAAGACAAAATATAGCCTTAATTTCTCATGTCTACCCTCTAGCTCTAATGTATAATGCACCAAAACCAGTGCCCCCTATCCAAAGTCAAGCCACAAACCTTTCCTTGGCTTTCTATGACTGTTTCATGCCCTGGTTCAGCCCAATAAAAGAACATCATTCCCTGTATACCACACTCATCCTCTCCATTGAATGTCTACGAACACAGTAACTGAGAAACATTCATGTAAAGTCTCTAAAAAGCACTTTGGGTAAGTTTAAATCAACATAAGAATGACTTGCTGCACAGAAAACAGTATAGAAGATGAGTACACTCTCTTGCTAAATCCCAAAAAAAAAAAAAAAAAAATACAATTATATAATGCAAACTAAAACAGCAAGAACTGATAAAAAATGAAAAATTCTGAAGAAAATTTACAAATGGTGTGTTTTTTGTAAATGCACATAAAGTACTGTATTTCTTTTTATAAACTACTAAAGCTGTTAAGAATGAAAAGGTAATCATATAAGAAGCAAAGTGGCAATTAAACAGTTCTTGAAAGGAGCAGCAAGTGCTGTTTCAAACTAAGCTCAATAATTCATCCTGTCTCAATGAAATATAAACAAAGCCAAATCAATGGCATAAAATGTTTCATGATATTCTTACGAGACAATCCACAAAGTTACTTAAAACAAATAATTAAACACATGGACTATACAATATCAAACTGAAACAACACAATACAGACAATAAAGAGGTAAATATAGATGTGGTACTTACTCGTATGATTATGGGTACAAACCTGAATCTTGAGCTTCTTAATCAAGAAAATCAAAATGTATCCTATACAACCAATTCAACCTGCAATTTCCCTCTAAATCTTTCTTTCCAATCAGATAATATATAACAATTCTCAAGTTGGTTACAAAACAGGAATATCAAAAATTAAAAGTGAATCGTTTCAAAACTTGAACAATCATCCCAGTGGATGACCATGGGACAAGGGAGCCTAGAATAATCCCAATGGCACAACACAAACATAACATGACAATCGGCCATTCAAGGCCTAAAACAAGTTTATATACTGATATCGTAAACATTCACCAGAGTGAAAAACAAACTATAGTAATGTCAGTGGCCTAATATCAACCAATTTACTTTATTTAATCAATATCATGTAAGCAGTGCTCAACAGCTGTTTAATCATGTGCTAGCAGCAGAAACACACAAATACACATTCACACAAACATGCACACAAGTTAGTGGCCACATCACCATCAGAACTTGTTGCTGTTCCACTGAATGCTAAGAAATCACAACACCATTTGAATGCTGACCTTGCATTAATTGTAGCTGCAGAACCAAAGTCAAAGTTATTGTAGATGTGGAAAATGTATGGATGTGAGACTTGGGCCTTAAATGCAAAAGACAGGTGATGGGTGGATTTGCTGAAAATCAAACCTGAGGATGGGTTGCTCATGACATGAGGCAGGTTGACCTTATAAGAAATGACACTGTCAGAGAGAACTGTGTTAGTTAAAGAAGGCTGAGTGAGAGGGATGACTAGGGTGAAATAGTTCAAGAGTATGAAGAAAATGAATAACAGACTGAAGCAGAGGATGAATTTGTTGGAAACAGAAAGCAAAAGGATTTGGTGGACCTAAAAGATGAAAAGATGTAAAGATGGCTTTGGAGTAATGGGGCCTAAACATCAAGAAGAGTGAGGGGTGTGAGCAGGATGGCAAAACCTGGAGTTATGTGGGATATGGGGCCAACATGTTCTTATGGGGCTGAATCAGGGTATATGAAGCAGTTAAGACATGGACTACCCTACTACACCTGGTAGTAGATTCTAGTTTCAGTAAGTCATAAATGATAACCACAAGCAAGATGTCTGCAAATGAGGCTCTTATTTATCAGTTCCTAATGCTACCTCCTTAAGGTAGAAAAGACTTTCAGGCATAAAAAAATTACCTCTACCCATTGACCAGATATCTCCCAAGTAATAAGGTGCAAAATGAGGAGTCTGATATGATTAAGTGACTGATCTTATGTACCAGAAGCACATAAAACTCCAATAACCTAACAAGCTGCAAAAGTGACCTTGTGTTCCACAGACTAAAGGTGCAAAACATTACTACTGGGATGTTACATCCCTATATCATGTAAAAATAAATCTAAAGTTCATTTATAAATCCCAAGAAGAAATTAATCTAGCCAACACTTTAAATATATTTACCAAACAAAAATTTTTCAATAACTACTACTGCAATATCAAATTCCGTCATACCAAACAAGACATGCTGAGATCTGTTGTCTGCAATGATGGACTAACTATCAATATATGCAAGGTTTGTGGCACTGTTTAAGTTATCCCCTTTGCCAAACAAGCTCTACATAAAAAAAGGCTGCGGAACACATTATGAAATGTCTAATCAAATATTTAAAAATGACAAATAGGAAGGAACTAACAGATGTATTTGAGGCAGCAGGTGAGTGCAAAAGGAACTAACTAATTCAGTATCCTTCAACTGAAATGTATCAAGTAAAAAATGTGTACAAAAAAGTATCAAAATCAGAAGATTACAAGATGCTGTCACTGCTAAGAAATGGTCAGACACTAGAGAACAATGTGTTAGAGAAAATTGGTCCTTTCAGAGAAAAGTATAAACATATCCAGAAAGAAACAGCACGACACATTGTTAATGACAAGATACTTTAGACTCTGAGACTGTTCCTACTCTTTTGCACCAAGCAGATGAGTCGATGGAAACACTGTAGACTTTGGTAATGAACCAACATTGTTACATCTTACTTTATGATCATCTGCCTACTGGGTCTAACAGAGACCCTTGGTGACCACAGCAATCTTTCTGTCCAAGCACGTGATGAAAATCAGGTACACAATAAACGAGCAACTGATAACAGCAAAAACTATTCTTATTAAGCAAGGGGGATTCAGGATGGCAAGCTTGATTGCCTAAGATTGGAGACCTGTTGCTGGACAGTTGGATGTTCATTACAGTATCAAGTAGCAGTGCCTTGCCAGGATGTCAAAGCTTTCAACCCCCTTCATGTGTACCCTAATACAGAAAATAAATTGCTTTAAAATGTGCATTTCTAATAAAAAAAAAATCAAAATGCAGTGCTGAATAATAAGTGCAATCAGCAGGGATATATGCATATGCATGTTCAATTTACAAGACCATGGAAGAAGAGATGAAAAGTGATTTTTATTCTGGACAAGTATACTGGCCAATGTTTGGTTCATGCTGCAGTTACCAATTTTCTATTTAAACGGTATATCAAAAAAATTTATGTTACTTACTTAATGCACCACTTAAACACAATCTTCAATTTAAATACAATCCTGAATTTTTCTTACTCATTTGCCATTTCTCACCTTAGCGAGGCAGCATCAGAAACAACAAATTTTGCCACTGAGAAAAACTTCGATTGGCTCTTTCCTTCTTTTGGAAAGAAAATGTTGAGACAAGCAAATATCAACATATTTAAAGATCACTTCCTTGACAAATGGTGTGATACATCACTGTCACTATACAATGGGCAAATCTTAACAGTTTTCTGCTGCAAAGGATAGCATCCTTTTTCATTTACCATACCTGATTATATAGTCTGCACTTTGCAATCAATCAAAGACTCTTAAATCATTACAAAAAAGATTATGAAATATTTCCAGAATATTTTATATGATGAGAAGAATATCATACTCATACAATCCATCACTTCTTCCACAATCATGCAGCTAACTAATCTAGTATCACTATTGGGTATCACACTTATTGAGAACAATGGGATGGAAGTTGAACTGAGTTATTAGAGGGAGTTCTGAAATGCACACAAAATACTGGAGTTCATGGGAACAGACAATTGTAAAACAAAGATTTTGTTTATCTTTTTCTAAAGAAGGGACATACATTTTTTAACAAGTGCATCACAAAATGTAATATCCCCCACTGCTAATTTTTTTTAAAGTAAACAAGCCAATGCCTTAATATGCTCAAGTATAACTGCCTCCATCCCAGAAATGTCAATTTCTAATACAATTCTGACCAACAACTAAGCCCTTAAGTAGAAAAAAATTCCGTGGGTTAAGTTTGTGAACTGACATCTTTTGTCACCATGTTAAATATGTATTCTTTTCACTATGAACAGTTCACATACACATAAACATACAAAAAGAAACTTTGGACATTATGGCACACAAGATGAAGTGGAAATTCTAAAAGGAAGCAATACCTTTACTGCTGTGTTGCTCCATCATTGAGCTTGAGCTGAGGATCAACAAAAGCACCAAGTCAAAACGATCAAATCTGTACCATACGTAGCAAAGTTTTTGCAAGAATGGTTTCCGTTAATCAAAATGTTAAAACTTCAGTGAATAAAAATTGCGTGGCTTCACCTTTGAACCTTGGATGAACATTGACAATTGGAATCATGATGTAAAATAAGATCAAAATCAGACATGATTTAGCAGATATTTATATGAACTCTGTCAGCCAATTAGAATGCAGCAACCTTTATAACTATGTAAGGTTCAACTCCACCACCAACCCAATATTAAGAATTGGAAAAAGAAGGCACCTTGTTAAACTTAATCAAAATCAAGCATAATTTATCTAGTATATTGTACAAATGGAATTAACCTAACAAGACTAAAAAACCTCATCAAATAATGTGTGGCCCAACTTTTAAATTCATTCTGTAAGAAAAAAAAGATGAAGGAAAAAGAAAAATTGAAGAGAGGGAAAGGAAATGAGCTGGAGAGAGAAAAGATAAAGGGAGAGGAGGAAGAGGAGAAAGAATTGATGGGAGAGAGGAGGAAGAGAAGAGCAGCAGCTAAAACCACAGTGATGTTGGTGATGGACAATGGTAATATAAATGGGTATTTCAGGTGAAGATCTTGTTAGAAGGTAGTGGTGGTGGTGTTTGGTGGTGGCCTTAATTGTGTTAGTCACATTGAAAAGTAGGCTGTGAGGTGACTCAGCTGCTTTTGCTGATGACACACCCCTGGTGGAAGACCCAAGTGAGAAACTGGAATTGTGTGGGTTGTGGTTACTATAATGGTTATTGTGTATGTGATATCAGTAAAGAACAACTGTGCTTATGGTGGTGGTGAAGGCAAAGGCAGGTTGGAAAGGATTTTGAAAAATATATCACCAATCTTGGGAAAAACAATTGAAGAGAGAGTGTGGTAACTGTCAACACCATCTCATGCATAAGACAGACACTGGTAAAAGGGTTTAAATAATGAGGAACAATAAAAATCATATGGGGGAAGAAAAGTCGAGAAATTTAGTTGAACAAACATACATGGAAAGAGGCTCTAAACCTTAAATACTATGGTATGATATATCTTTAGAATGAGGCAGTGGGCAGAGATTTTAATAAAACCCCAAAACTAAAAAGAAGAAAAAAGCATATGCAGGAACATGTGGAAGAATGAGTAAAGTTTGAGGATAAGGTTGTGGGTGACACAGATGTGTTATGCCCCCCTAGGATTGTTTAATATCTTCACGAATGGAGTTTAAAGGTAACTCATGAAAGATATATGCAAAGAGCAGTGAGACTGGAGAAGGATGAGATGAAGTACTTGATCTATATCTATTTTCTAAATTAACTGTTCCTAATGCATCAGTGAATCAGCACCAAGAACACATAAATGATGGTCTCATTAGAATACATCCACTCTTTACTTGTCAAAGATAATATACTCAAAACAAAGCCTAACATGCATGACGAACCCTACGCACTAATACATGATTTATGTTGACCCCTCTATATGCCCTAGTTCAGCCCACTGACAGATTGTTGTCCCTTATATACCACACTGATCCAATTTATTTCATTCCTTGCATACCTCTAACCTTGCTGAATGTTCAGGCCCTAATAACAAGAATCTAACTCCTTCCCTCTCTCTCCTCTTGGCCTCCCCCTTCCTCCCACCACTTCAGACTAGTACATCCTCCTAGTATTTCTTTGCTCATCCTCTTTACAAGTCTAATCCATCTCAAAACACACTGGGCAACTATAAGTCATACTGTGTGTAATACTAGACCTCTTTATTGCACTGTCTTGTCCTTAGAAAATGAACATGCCTCAGAGCACATATTCTGAGACATTTGATTTCCAATATATCCACCCTCTTACTTTCTTTTTCATTCAAGGCTCATTATTCACATCTACATAACACTGTCAGGACTACTATACCTTGAAAAATACCCATTTCTGACCTTCTAAATGCTCCTTACTGCAACTAGGATCTGCACCCTTACTTCCACCTTATGACTCATTTCAGATCCAACTTCCACCCACTGCAAAGTTCACCTTCAGGTACTTAAAGCACTCCACTTTCTTTGGTGTTCCCCATTCAAACTTACACTAACACCCGCCAGTCTTATCCCTTGCTGCATCTCATTAATTTACTTCATTCAAATTTACTCTCAACTTTCTCCTTTTGCCCACTTTCCCAAACTCTCTCACTTGCAAACAGCAACCAATTCAACTCCTATGCTCCTCCATCTCAAGCATGCTACAGACACAACATTGCCTAAGCTAAGACCCTGACATTCTTCTCTCTCGCCATTCCCTTCCAAGAAAAGATTTAAAAAATCCAAGTGACACTACACATCTTTGATGCAGATCCACCTTCACTGAAAACCATTTACCCTCCTCTCTTCCAAACAGCACACATGCCTTACTCTCCTTATGAAAACTCCTCAAAGCATTGAGCGTGTATTCCATTCAACCTATGCATTCAAAGACCTTCCACATGGACTCTACATTAATCCTATCATGCACTTTCTCTAGATCCATAAAAATCCGGAACAATTAGCTCTTGAAGTCTTTCCAACACAAATTCTTAAAGGGAAACACCTGGTCCACGCATGTGGACCTCACCTGAAGCCACACTGTCCTCTTCAGTCAGATGGCCTATGCATACCACCACCCTCTAAAACACCATTCTCCTGTACATATTACCCAACATACAGGAATTAATGGTGCATAGAGATGAAACTATAGTAATAGCCAATGTATCAGAAAAACTGTAAAATTATGTAAAGAAACTGCAAGTGACCAAGCAAGAAAAAGATTCTTAAATCATTTGCTGAAGAAGAGCAAAAGAGTTGCGTATGAAGAGAGGTAAGAAATAAGAATGAAAGATCAGATTACATGGTGAAAGGCAGGAAATGTTTAGAAATTCATTTATCTAAGAAGTTCCTTTAGCAAAGACAGACAATAGGATCAGAGACATACAGGTTTGTATGCTCCTGGCACTTTGGACAAGATCATGACAAGATGTAAATTTGCACATGAAATCAAGCTTATCAAAATATACAATTCAGCCTAACATGATGCATGGTGTAAAATTACTTTATAAATCATATCAGGACAACTAAAGGATATTCCAAGCTATGACGGAATTTTTATGACTAGACTTTTGAAGAGAGAGGACAGGTGTAAAATGAAAATGGTCAAGACAAACTTAGAACAGAGAAATTAGTTGTTTAGAGTGACTGGTGGCATGCAGAGATGGTACAGAAATAATAGATACAAAAGGGAAGAAAAAGGATTGTAATTAAGAGAGTGAAGAGGACAAGAACACCAAACGTGATGTGGAAGTACTGAGGGAAAGAGTCTATAGGTAAGAGGAACATATCCTTATACAAATCCTGCTTCTATATACTTTGTACATCTTATCACACCCAAACTCTTAGCATCCCTTAATAAAATCATTAGCCCTTTGTTCCTGGATTATCCTAAATTTTCTTACATTCATGCCATATAATGTGTTGAGGTCATGTATGACAACGTGCCGATCTTCCATCTTGCGCCTTCCATTCTTGATTGCAAAGTGACTAATGGGGTTGTAGCGTGGCAGCTTCTCTATTTCTGCTAGGGTGAGGCTTGACTGCATCTCCTGGATCACTGAGTTGGCTTTACTTGTTACTTCTTGGATTAACTTCATTGTGTCATATGCTGTATGAAGAGAGAAAATTTTAGTTATATCTATAGTGATGTAGTAAATTAAAAGGACATCAGAACTATACAACATACAATACAAAATGGCTATGGAAATAATTAACAGACAAGAAAATTACTAAAGTTACTATGTAAAATAATACTTAGTTAATCTAAAATCAATGGACAATGAAAGAGCAAAAACTCTTCATTAATCAACAGATAACTAAACTATTCATATTCATTTGAGAATATCAATTCTTCTCTTTTTTCTATTTTTCTATTTGTTCAACACTACTGCTCTTTGATGAATATGGTTCCCTTAAGATGGATACTTTCCATAAATGAAATATGAAGGTATTACGAAGAGCTAAAAGAATATACTATCTGTCTGTCTATCTATACATCTGATAAGTGTTTTCAGATGCTCCTTCCTAATGTGTCCACCAACTACCGCCAACTGTTCCAACCTACTACTACTACTACCAAATGATCCTAGGTAATGTTCCTATTTACTTGCAATACAAAATGAGGTTCAAAGTTTGATATGACAGCAGACTCCCAAGCAATCAAATAATTCTGCACAACTGTACACTGCATTTTTATTTCATATCTTAAAGACGTTGAAAAATAACACAAAAGGAAATCAATCTTCGCATTCCTTTAGTATCATGGTTTCAAGCAACTAATCTACTGAACATGACTATGTAATAATGAATCATTCCTGAATATTCTCAGAATGAATGAAATCTACTATGGATTGAAAAGGTTTTTTATCCCCTACCCATACATTTTCCTAATCATTGTGATGAGCATGGATTACATAGAGAAAATGCTTCCTAATATTCCTTATCTATGACTTCTATATTACTGAGTAACTAACAGAGAAATGTAATGCTCACTAAATTGAAGAATCCTTAAATTCCAAATCAGATTTCTTATCTATGCTAAGTATCTGTCGATTTAACTGATATACACAGAACAGCAAACAACATCCCCGAACAAAGTCAATAAAAATTTGCATCATCCTGCCCTAGTTATAATTTCATACATAATAATGTCCAATGAAATTCCCAGTCCACAGCTATAAATTTGACCCATTCAAAGGGTAAATGAATTGTGTGCAGTCAACCATGTTAGGTCAAACTGCCAAACTACAACAATTACCCCTCTGGGGTGCATCCCTGCATACTAAATACAGCACTGGTGACTTTATGACATATTTAAAAGTGATTTAACTTTTGTCGGTCATTAAATAAAAAAAAAATCTAAAACATTCTATCACAATCTGCTCAGATTGCAGCCACACTTACAAGACTGGTAAAATCAGTACACAAATCTGAATTGTTATGGACAAACATGCTACAAGTCTATCCTGACTGGAAACCCAAATGATGCATAAACATTCTGGTTCTGTTATGACCTTTCCCCCACTATGAGAAAATGAAAATGATTCAGTGCTTAACAAAATGAATTCTGATCCAATACCTTCCTCTATTCATACTCTTACATCAGCTACATTATTCTCCATTATGGCAATGCATTCCAGAACAAAGGATAATAGATAAAAAAATGAACAAGTTAATATCTGTGTGATCAAAGACCTTCATTGTACATGTATGACCTATTAAAATGAAATTCCAGTATCTATTTTCATTCATTCTCATTTCACAATGTTACCCGTTTGGCTCAATCCTGTACACAAAAGGAGATGAAAATAACACTTATTTATTACTAACACTGAGAATAGTGTTAAATTTGACCTACTGCATGTTTATTTGATTTGTATTAGTGCGTAACTCCATATTTTCCCTCAGCATCAAAGTACTTCCCTTATTCCAGGTACTGGCACATACTTATAGTAAGAAAATCCAGTAACTAATACTTGCAGGTCTCAAATTACACTTCAGTGAAAATTCCTGTCCCACATCATTATCATTAATGTAACTTCATAAAATGCCCTCCATTAATCTATACTTTTAACAAATTTTTTAGGTGTATGAATTTTTCAGGCAAAATATATTACATATTTCAAGGACCTTTGTACCTGCATATGAGTGCACCTGTGTAGAACTTAAGAGCCTTACAGGATGCGTATAGTTGAGAAACAGTGGATCTAAAGACAGAAACGTGGAGACCTTACCAGTCATGATCTATTCACCAAGAGACCTGATCATCCACAGACTTGTGTATCATGGGATCTGGCTTCCCTCAGACCTGTGCCCTAAGGGACCTGAAAATCTTACCATATGGGGATCTGTGCACCAAGGGACCTGACCACATGGGGATCTGTGCACCAAGGGACCTGAAAACCTTACCATATGGGGATCTGTGCACCAAGGGACCTGACCACATGGGGATCTGTGCACCAAGGGACCTGACCACATGGGGAGCTGTG
>JAUUEF010579601.1:0-10631 GCA_032361405.1 Panulirus homarus
TTGTCTCCCACCCTACCCATGTTCCTGACCACTGTGAACCACTGGAACTATTTATCACCTCAAGTTCATCCCACTGTAAGCACAAAATCTCACTTCCAATCAGTTCATCTAATTACACTCTAATTATTCTAATGGCACCTCCCCTCCTAAGCATAAATACCGGCACCTCACAAAGCTCTACCATATGGCTTTGCCACAGTTTACTTTCCTTGGGTAAATTATTGTTTCTTATGTGGTGACACTTCTTTCTCTGCCAAATGCATAGGAGAGGCTATTCTTACAGAAATGGATCCATTTCCGTTCTGAGGCCATTCAGGCAAGGAATCAGACTTATAAGGCTTGGGAAAACTCATTCTGCTGGCTCCTATTTAGCTCTTATGACAGCCTCAAATCACTGCAAAAACGTTATCTTTTATTTTGAATAAAAGATAACGTTTTTGCAGTGAAGTTTGATAACCTCTCCTTGTCTTTTTGGTCTTCAGCTAGAGGGAATTTCTAACAATATCTGTTGGTCTACCTTTCCTTTACTTTTTTCCATAGAAAAAGCAAATTTGGTTTCCATTTTTCCTCAAACACTATCTTGGATGGCTATAACATTCCTTCATCCCATAATGCTCCCCTTACTATGACCACTCCTGAAATCTTTTTTCAAACACTCCAAAAAGATATTATCTCTGGATACAAGCAAGGATTATTATGGTCCTGATGGCATCCATCCATGAACTGGCACCTGTGCTTGCTCAACTGTTTCCTTTCTTTTTAACATCCAAAACTTTCTTTCTCCTATTGCTTTGACATCCACTATTTCTAAAGTCTCTGAACCCTCCTCAACTCATATCCTTAGGCACCTTGAAAATCACCAGTATGGCTTCCACAAGGTGAGATCCACTGACTCACTTCCCAAGCCTCTATTCCACCACAGACTTCATACTAGCCTCAATTATCTCCTTTCACACTGTTCACCAAACTCAGTCACCAATGTCTGCATCGTTTCATGGAATCTGCCATAAGTGGTGTACCATCAGAAAAGAAGAAACTGACTTACTTCCCAGACACTGCAGTTTCGGTTTCTAAATTTATCCTTGACCTTATAAGCATTTTTCCAGTATTTTCCCAACTTTTATTGTACTATAATAAATTCTCATTATAAACTCACTCCATCGCATTCCTTCCATGGGGGAAATATGATATATTTAGTATTACATTTCCTCCACTCTACAACCCCACAATTAATTTCTTTTCCATTTCCTGCCATACCACATCTCTCATTTCTTTCTTCATTCCACATGCTTCTCTCAAATACCTCTGACTTATCCTGTGTCCATGTTTAAGCTGTTTTCATAGCCTCGATTATTCTATTAAGGGACCCAATAACTCTCCTTTATCCTTCAAACAGTATTTTGCACTCTTACCCTTTTACTTTACCTTTTACAGCATCTAATCCAAAATAATTCCTATGGTACCTTTCTTTAAAATAACTCTGGCCCTACCAGAGAGTAATAGCCTTAATAGCTGTGGCTCTACCATACTTTATGATTTCTCCTATCCATCTACCTCTTCCTCCTGTACCTTGAACTTTATTACCAAATATCCTTCATACCTACCACATAACTATTACATTCTTTCTGAGTTTCTTCCAATTTCTTAAAAATAATTCCTTCATACCCACCTATTTCTAATCTAACTACATATGTAAGCTGTTCATTTCTACTCTTCTTATTTCTTACATTTTCTGACCAATACAAACTTGGGTTTCACACCAATACATCAAATATGGGACAAGTATGCCATCATTTAGGAATTTTGCAAGTTCAACACAAATTCTTTTCATTCATGACAGCTTCCATTTCATGTCTTGTGTAAATGCATGAAAATCATTGACAGCCCGTCGACCCGATCGCTAAAATCTTTTTCTCTCCATCCTTCCACCCCTACTTTGGTCTCTTGCTTCTTGTTTTTTCTACCTCTGATAAATATGTCCTCTATGTAAATCCTTTCTCACTCATTCTCTCCATGTGACCAAACAGTCTTCTGCTTTATCAACCACACTCTTTTTTATTACCTTTTCCCTAAACATTTCATTTCCAACCATGCCTCGCAACCATGTAATATTGTTGGAACCACTATTCCTTCAAACATACCTATTTTTGCTATTTTTGTTCTCGCCTTCCAAACACTCTTCAACGCTCCCAGAACCTTCGCCCCCTCTCACACCCTTTGACTCAATTCTACTTCCATGGTTCCATCCACTGCTAAATCAACTTCACTTACTCCAGTTTTTCTCTATTCAAACTTACCTCCCAATTAACTTGTCCCTTAACCTTACTGAACCTAATAACCTTGCTCTTATTCTTATTTACTCTCCGCTTTCTTGTTTCACACATTTTCTGCAGTTTCTCACCCGAATCAGCCACCAGCTCTGTATCATCAGCAAACAACAATTGGCTCGTTCATTGAAGAACAAGCTGGATACTTGCCCTTCTCTCCAAGACTCTTGCATTCACTTCTCTAACAACCCCAACTATAAACAAATTAATAATTGAGCATCACACAATCCTGCTGCAAACCGACATTCACTGGGAACCAATTACTTTCCTCTCTTCTTACAAGTACACATGCCTTACATCCTTGGTAAAAACTTTTTACTGCTTCAAGCAACTTACCTCAACAATGCCTTTCACAAAGCATCTCTAATAACCCTATCATATGCCTTCTCCAGATCAAATCCATCTGTTTTTCTAAGTATATCTCATACAATCTTCAGAAACCACACTTCTTTTCCCCAATCTGATGCTTTGTACTCAATAAAATCATACCTCTGTAATTTGATCACCTTTACTTCTTTTGCTTTTGTACAATGGTACTATGCATTCATTCTGCTAATCCTAAAGCACTAGATATTAACATCTTCCGCAATGCTTTCACTACCTCTTCTCTCTTTAATATTCTCGCTGGTCCTCTCACTTAAGACACCAACTTGACCAAAACACAGTCTAGGAAAACATTTTAATAAAAGCCTATCACGTCCCTTTTCCGTAATCCTTTCCCAATGAAATACGTAAAGTCAGGAAGTTTACAGAAGATATGGGATGGCTGCTTCTGAATGCTTATGGCGCATTTTGGTCCCGAATTGAAAAAGTGCTCGAAGAACAATATAGTTAGGTGTGGCCTTGTTACAGCCATTCTTGACTGACATACCACAAGAACTAGAAATATCACAGGACTCAAGTGTTGTTAGCCCTCGTATTCGGAGGATGAGGTCCTTAGTCTCCCCTGCAATCACTGCATGTTTTTTTTGCATTCCTGGGAAATAATATGGGAGGGTATTGACTGAGGGTGAAGGCATCAGAGAGTGAAGATATTTCTGGGAGTGGACATAGCAGCGAAAGTGGAAGTGAGTCACAAGGTGGGAGAGGGGGCGGAGGTTCTGGGAACAATGAAGAATGTGTAGGGAGCAATATGTGGTGTGAGGTGGTTTGATCGAATAAGTAATGAAAGGGTAAGAGATGTGTGGAAATAATGAGTGAGGAAAGATTGACAGACACCACCTAACCTAACCTAACCCAACCCCTTTTATTATACTATCAAAAATTCTCGTTATAAGCTCACCCCATCGCATTGCTTCCATGGGGGAAATGTAATACTTTTAGTATTACATTTCCCCCTCTCTACAACTCCTTTCCACGGCCTGGATTCTTGACCTCTTTGACTCATTCCATGCCCATGTTTAAGGGAATATGTGGTTCCTTAATCCTCTCTTCATTTCCATACTTACATCCCTACCCTGTGCTGATCTCTCCCTTATGCCATTCTTGGCAACAGGGATAGGAATATCACAGGACTCTCTCCATTCTCAAGTGTTGTTAGCCCTCGTATTCGGAGGATGAGGTCCCTAGTCTCCCCTGATCCAAGTGCAGTCTCATCGAGAGCAGACTTGGAGTTGCTACAAGCAAGCAAGGGGACAGAAACCATATATATTTTCCTCAGAAAGAAGACCAGCAACAGATTTAAAAGAATCGCATCAAAAAAGTATAGCAACAAATCCAATTCTGCGGATATGTTGAAAATTATAAGATGAGGTAAAAAGACCGAGGACTAAAGTTTTTCAAATGTAGAGATTCACTTTTATATCAATAATCTTGTATTTCAATTTCTAAAACAAGGGAAAGAAGGAGTCAAGCGGGGAGTGCTCATCCTCGTGAAAGGCTCAGATTGGAATTAGGCGACTGATCTTGGAAAAGTGTGTGAAAGATAAAGAAACCTGGGGGAAAGTTATTTGTGTAAAAGATGCATGTGGTATGAGAAAGGTAGGAGGTGGACAGATTAGTAAGGGTGGGATGAAGTACAGTTGTTAGTGAATGAGAAAAGACAGGCGTTTGGACGATACTTGCAAGGAAGGAGTATCAACAAACTTTAGGGAGAACAAAATGATGTTTTGGAAGGAGGTAAATGTAAACGCCGGTGAAGTAATAACAAGTAGTGAAGTAGTGATGGAGTCGAGTATTTTGAAAGTTTGTTGAATATGTTTGACGATAAAGTAGCAGATATAGAAAGTTTTGTTTAGGGTGGTTTCCAAAGTGAAACGGTAAGGGAGGTTGTAAAAGCTTTGTGGTAGATGAAATCTGGAAAGACGGCAGGTTTGGATGGTATTACGGTGGAATTTATTAAACAAGTGGGTGATAAGGATACTAAATGTATGTATGGATCATGGTGAAGTGCCCGGGGTTTAGCGGAATGCAAGTATGAATGCAAAGGCATAAGGTTTTTTTTTTTTTTCTTTTTTTGCATTCCTGGGTATTTGAGAAGTTGACGGCATGTACATAGGATGTGTAGGTCAGGTGTTTGCTTCGAAGAAAGAAAAGGATTTGTATTTAGCATTTATGGATCTGGAGAAGGAATGTGATTGGGTCGATAAAGATGCTTTGTGGAAGGTCATAAGAGTATATGGTGTACAAGTTACTAGAATCAGTGAAGTCTTTACCAAGGATGTAAGTACGAGTAGGAAGAGAGGAGGGTGATTGGTTTCAAGTAAATGTCAGTCTCTGTTACTGGTGTATGGTGCCCCTATGGTGGTTTAATTTGTTTATGGAGAGTTTTGGAGAAAGGGGCAATTATGCAGTCTGTTGGGAATGAGAGGGCTTGGGAAGTGAGTCAGTTGTTGTTTGTCAATCGTACAGCTCTACTAGCTGATTTGAAAGAGAAGCAACAGAAGTAGGGGACTGACTTTGGAAAAGTGTGTGAAAGGAGAAAGCTGCGAGGAAATGTAAGAGGAAGGTTTAGTAGGGTGGAGGGACAAGTTAACTTAAACGAAAAAAAAAAAAAATTGGAGAAAGTGAAGTGTTTTAAATATGTGGATGTGGACTTAGCAGCAGATGGAACCATGGAAGTTGAAATGAATCACAGGATGGGAGATGGGGCACAGGTTTTGGGAGCGATGAAGAATTTGTAGAAAGAGAGAACAATATGTGGTGTGAGGTGGTTTGATCGAATAAGTAATGAAATATGTGGAAATATAATGTGTCGTTGAGAAAGGAGAAGAGGGTGCATTGAAATGGAAAGATTGACAAAGATGTTATATATGACAGAGGAGACCAAACTGGAGGTGGAGGGATGGAGTGAAAAAGATTTTGAGCGATTGGGGTCTGAACATTTAGGAGTGAGAGGCGTGCAAGGAATAGTGAATTGGAAAGATGTGTTGACAATGGGCTGAACCAGGGCATGTGAAGCATCTGAATTAAACCATGGAAACGTCTGTGGGGGAGCTGTGGTTTTGGTGCATTATACATGACAGCTAGAGACTGTGAAAGAACGCGGCCTTTTTGTCTGTTTTCCTGGCGCTACCTTGCTGCTTCCTGTAGGGTAATGACAGGAATGGATGAAGGCAAGTAAGAGTGAACATGTATATTTGTATATGGTGAGGTAAGTTGCTAGAAGCAGTGAAAAGTCGGTGGATGGGCCAGACTTCGTCTGTTTCCTTGAGCTATCTTGCTGATGCAGGAAACAGCGATAAAGTGTAATAGATATATAAAAGAATATTCAGACTGATGTACAATCCCAAATTGGAAAAAGGGATGAACCATCTTAGATAAATGCTGATGAATCACACTTCAATTCACAACAACCTACATATATAAAAATGCTACTTCAATCTTCACATTTAATGTAATTCTGTAAACATTAACCTATGTCTTTGATATAATTGATAGCGAAGAAAGAACATTCAACAATCATGGAACAATGAAAATAGAAAAAGTAAGTTCTGAAAACTGAAAAAGTTTTCTTAGTAAGAAACCAGCCAGCTTTCCTAATCTTTCATTAGCCACTCATCCATGCTAGCAGCAGCTTACTATCCTTGGCCAATAAATGAATGGCAGGATAAAAAAGTTAAGCCGAAAAAAGAAAAGGAAGTTGCATAAAATTGGAAGATGTAAAAAAATTGGTAATAGGTTGAGAGGAAGGTGCAAGAGTACTACCGTCCTGACTGAGAATTGTTAGGATTGTTGGTCTTACTTTCTTGTTCATCAAAATGGGACTACCGAGCAAGTCCTGCCACCTTCTTACAAACACCAAACACCTACTCAAACCTCATACTTTTTTGACATAAGTACTCTTGAAAACTTGTGACCACTCAAAGATTTTTAAATATTATTATGACAGTCCAACAAATCTATGGCCCCTCGTCCCCGGCATCACTGGATGCTAAGAATCTCCAGGTTTCTGCCTGACTATATTGCCAATGTGAGGGAGGGCTCTGGCTGTAGTAGTACCGGCTCCTTCCACGACCTTTCCCTCTGTTAGATATTCCTTTTTTTCTATTCGCTATACCAACATTCATGGTCTCTCTATTCACCTCTCGTGTTTAAAACCATCTTTCTCTGAACATTTCCAGGTCAAAGGTGGTGTTCGTACTTTTTCCAACATCAACATACCTGTTTACACACCTTTTGGACCTTGAGTCCCCAATCTTTAATGTTATGTGGCTCAAGATTCATTACCACACTTTCCCTTTTCACCTATTGCTCTCCTGTTACTTCATATATGTTTCTTTGATTATCTAAATTACTAGCATGAGAAAGTGACATCCTGTCATCTGCAAGCTGAGATCCTCTTCCTTGAGGATGTTAACATTCATCATACAAAGAGGGATTTGAAGCCCTCAAGTTTCCCTTATCTATGATTTAGAACAAATCGTCTCCCACCCTACCCATATCCCTAACCACTGTGAACCACTGGAACTATTTTTCACCTCTAGTTCATCCCGCTGTAAGCACTTTTATATGTATCTATTTTAATGGCACCTCCTCTAAAGCAGCTCCTCTTAAGCATAAATACCGTTACCTCAACAAAGCTGAATGGAATAACTTGCGTAACTTCTTTCTTTGCTTTCCTCGGGTCTCTTGTGATGACACTTCTTTCTCTGCCAAAGACAACCTTTTCATTCAATCCACTGTTCAACCATTTTTGTTTTGAGGCCATTAAGGCGTTAAGGCATCAGGCATATCAGGCTTGGAAAAACTCTCATTACTCTGGTTCCCTTTTAGCTTTTATGACAGCGTAAAAGCACTGCAAAAACGTTATCTATGAGGCAAAGCTAATCAGCTAAGGGAATCTCTAACAATATCTGTTGCTCTACCTTTCCTTTACTTTTCCATTCTGATGGAACTATAGATTTCTAAAGAGAAAGCGAATTTGATTTCCATTTTTCCTCTTACTCTACCTTGGATGGCTATAACATTCCTTCACCCCTTAATGTTCCTCCTTTCTGGATTTCTGGATTATGGTCCTATTGTATCTATCCCCATGATGGATGCCTCTGAACCTGGGCATACTCATCTGTTCCCTTTGTTTAAAATCTAAAACTTTTCCTTCTCCATGGAAGCATGCACTGTTACATCCCATCCCCTCTAACAATCATCATATTGCTTTGACATCCACCATTTCCAAAGTCTCTGAACCCTCCTTAACTCTCATGACCTTAACACCTTTAAAATCACCAGTTTGGCTTCCACAAGGTGAGATCCACTGACTCACTTCCTAATGCATCTATCCCCCCCACAGACTGCACACTATTTATCTCTCCAAGACTCTAATTTACTCCCTCATCCATGAAAAAATTCAACATCCATAGTGGCGTCACAAACCCCTGCCGTGAACCAACCTCCACTTGGAATCATTCACTCTCCTCTCTTCCTAATCACATTTACTCTCAATTTACTCTTTCTCCCAAACTCAGTCACCAACGTCTGCATTTTTCATGGAATCTGCCAAAGAACTGACTTACTTCCCAGGCACCCTCACCCACTACAGACTGCAGTTTCGTTTTTGAAGCTGGGGTGAATTAGCTGCATAACGCCTCTAAATTCATTGATATACATCCTCAACCATGTCTATCAAAAAAAATCCAAATAGTAATATAGTAATACATAGTTGCATAACGCCTCTAAATTCATTGATATACATCCTCAACCATGTCTATCAAAAAAATCCAAATAGTAATATAGGAATACATAGTAATATATCTGTACCTCTGATGCCTGTTCCCTCCAATACTCCCATCAAGGAGGTGGAAATAATACCTTACATGCTTCCCTCATGCATTTTTCCACTATTTTCCCAACCCCTTTTATTTTACTATAATAGATTCTCATTATAAACTCACCCCATCGTATTCCTTTCATGAGCCCACTCCACATTTCTTTCTTCATTCCACAAGCTCCTCTCAAATAGCTCCTTTCCACAGCCTGAATTCTTAACTTCTGACTCAGTCCTAGGGTCAGTAGGGTGAAGGAACAAGTTAAATGGGATGTAAAAAAAATGGAGAAAGTGAAGTGTTTTAGGTATGGGGAGTGAACTTAGCAGTGGATGGACCAGTGGAAGCGAGTCACAGGGTTGGAGAGGAGTCGAAGCTTCTGGGAACGATGAAGAATGTGTAGAAAGAGAGAACAATATGTAATGAAAGGGTAAGAGAGAGGTGTGGAGATATAGAGTTTGGTTGTGAGAGGAGAAGAGGGTGCGTTGAAAATGTTTGGACAGATGTAGAGAATAAGTGAGGAAAGATTGACAGAGATGATATATGTCAGACGAAACTAAACTGGAGGCGGAGGGATGGAGCGAAAAAGATTTTCAGGAGGGTGAGAGGCGTGCAAGGAATAGAATGAATTGGAAAGATTTTGTATACCGGGGTTGACGTGCTGTCAATGGGCATGTGAAGCATCTGAGGTAAACCTTGGAAAGGACAGTTAGCGACTGTGAACAAATGTGGCCTTTTTGTCTGTTTTCCTGGCGCTACCTTGCTGAAGAAGGGGGTAATGCTGCTGCTTCCTGTGGGGTGGGGTTATGACAGGAATGGATGAAGGTAAGCAAGTGTGAATATGTACATTTTTATATGGTGTGAGGTAAGTTGCTCGAAGCAGTTTCAGTGCATTACATGTGAGCGCGTATGGACTTCATCTCTTTTGAGGCACGACTTCACTGACACAAGGGGCCACAATCAGAGTTATCTTTTTCTTCTTGGAGCTATCTCGCTGATGCAGGAAACAGCGATAAAGAATAATAGAAATAGAAAAGAATGATAGGGTCGAGAGCAATACTCATATTAGGTTAACAAAACAAAACCTCTTCCTCTTGTACCTTCAACTTCATTACCAAATATCGTTACTGCCGATCTATCATCTGCCATACCTTCCACATAACTATTACATTCTATCAAGGTTTCTGCTACGCTTTTTAAATAATTCCTTCATACCTATACTCCTCATTCCATCTACCCACCTAATTCTAATCTAACTACATCATGTACGCTGTTTTTTTACCTTTCCTGACCATGAAATAGGTATAAAAAAAAAGGGAGTAATATAGGTGCCTGTACTATGTCAAATATGATCCTCCATACACCTAAGCTGTTTCTTAGTGCAAGAAATTGATTTTCATGTTATATCAAAAAATAATCATGTCTAATGTAATCCATTTAATTATATAATATAGGGTTGGAATGTTGCTTGATTCCAAGACCAGCTTCACCAACACCCTCTACAACGTTCACAATCACACCCAACGTGCTTCTTTATATAACCAAAAATGGAATGAAAACCTGTAAAATACTTCTAGTATTTTAATACGAGATTAACACATAAAATACTACAGTAGGTGTAATTGTAGGCAAATGCTGCTGCTTTCATAACCCAATCATAGGAAGAATTAGGAAAATAACACGAGTTAATGATGCATGTAAAAGTGTACGACAGAAATGAGGTATAAAGGGGTTGATGTAGTGTCAACAGGCTGAAATAGTCAGGGGCATCATGGACGCCTCTGATTTCAATGAGGTTCTGGTTTTGGTGCATTATACATGATATCCAGAGAGTGGTTGTGAGCTCCACAGGAAACACCACAAATGCATGAAAGAGAAGAAAAAAATATCTGATTGTGGCCCCTTGTGTCAGTGAAGTAGCGCCATTAAAGAGATGAAGTCTATACGCGCTCACATGTAATGCACCGAAACCACAGTTCCAGGCCCCACAAACGCTTCCATATGTACTATTTCATTCCACTGATGGCATGATGAACCTAGTGTACTACATTGGTCCAACTCACTCTTCTGCACCCTCCTGCATTTTTTTTTTCGATCTCCA
>JAUUEF010579622.1:0-10630 GCA_032361405.1 Panulirus homarus
CTCCCAGGATTTTCGCCCCCTCCCCCACCCTATGATTCACTTCCACTTCCATGGTTCCATCCGCTGCCAGATCCACTTCCAGATATGTGAGTTCCTAGCGAGAATGGGCATCAGATATATAGATAGATAGATAGAACCCTTCCTTACTCATTCTCTCTATCTGACACATATATCTTCTTTGTCAGTCTCTCTTCCCTCCACATGTCCAAGCTGTTTCACCACACCATTTTCAATTCTTTCAACCACACTGTTCTTATTACCACATTTTTCTATTATTCTTTTATCATTTACTCAAGCAAACCACCTCACACTGCATATTGCTCTGAAACATTTCATTTCCAGCATATCCACCCTCCTGTGCACATCCCCATCTGTAAGCCATTCCATGCATCCATACATCAGTGGAACTACTGTACCTTCAGACATACTTCTTTTTTTTGCCCTTCCTTATAACAGTCACTCTTTCCACACATTCCTCAATGCTCTTAGGACCTTCACCCTGTCCCCCATCATTATAAGACACACTTCTGCCTCTAAGGTTCCATTTGCCACCATGTCTACTTCTAGGTATCTAAAACACTACTTCCCCCAAATATTTTCCATTCAAACTCACAGCTCACCCAATCTGTCTCTCTGCCCTGCTGAACCTAATAACCATGCTTTTATTTACATTTATTCTCAATTTTCTTTCAGCACACCCTCTCCCAAACTCATACTCCAAATAAATATGAATGTGTGGAGTTATTTACTTAGCTTGAAATGATAGTTTTATTGAATATTAGAATCCAAATATTATTCAGATGGGGAATCACAGTTGTGAATAATGGAATCTGTTTCTTTACAGGCAACACAAGTGAAGTTTCATACTCAGTTGAGCAGGAAAAATATTTATCTGCAGTAGTTCAGGCAACACCAGTGTCTGTTCTACGAGACGGATCCTCATTGCGACTGACGGACTCATCACTTTCCATAAACTCCCTGGTGCTGGCAGCAGGGGGAGCAACTTTAGAAGTACCCCCATATCATCCAACTTATCCCACGCTTACCCCAGAAGTTGGCAGAAAAACAAACCCCCTTTCGAAGGCCATGAACACCTTACGGTAAGTCATCTGTAAAATGTAGCAGCAAAGCCGTGGGTACATAAGGACTTGTTTAACCCCATTGGACATGTGTGGACATCCCCTTCCATACATGCTCAAGTAGTGTTGCTATAACACTTCTGCTTCTATCCTCAACATGACAGAGTAAGTGTGTTATGTTAGATCTCTAACAAAACTAATACATCCTGAATTACAAAATCAAGGTATTTATCTGACACTACCAGTTCATGATACTTTATCTTTGTGAATTATTTATAACACCTTTCATTTAAGATATGTTAAAAGTGTAATTAGAATCAATTATAGTAATATAATGATTTGATATGGAAGAGAAAAACATTCCCTAAACTTGTAATTCAGAACTTGAGTAATTCAGCCTTGCATATTGAGTCAACTGGTCTGTAACAAACATGGTCAGATCTCAGAGGTGCTTGCAGTACTGTGTCTGATTAATGTTTGTTCATGAATAATTTTGTGGAAAGCTTATATAGACCAAAGTTCTGACTCTAATTGTAAAGCTGAATCCAAACTATGACAGTATCTGGCATTACAGTGGGTTGTAATTTCTTTGGGAGTACCATCCCAGACCACTAGTCGCATCCCTTGATAATGTCACAGATGTAAAGGGCATGGTGCATGAAGGTAGTATTTTATGTTGTTTTTAACTGTATATAAATGATTATGTTACCATTCTTTGTGCAGTGTAATTAGAGCTTGTAAATTTGTCTTGGCTTTGATCTTTATAATTAGATGTTTGTATAGCTGGTTTACATGTAAAATCTCATTAGCACATGTACTAATTATGACATATCTTGCAAACAGTCATATGGACTAACCTAATTTGTAGAGCACTGACTGAGTATTGGCACTGTGTTTATATGAATTACTGTTAGATCCCTTGATGATGTGATGCACTATATAACATTCTTTTTGATATATATTTTTTTACAAGTGATTTCTTTGAATTCATTTGATTTTAGATTGCTGTAAGATTATACAGTTTGCAGATGAAAGTCCTCTTGTTTAGTTGCTGTCACATCATCACAGTATCACTGAAAAATGGCTTGGCATTCTTTTGTGATCTTTTATGCAACAACATAAGCTTTTAAGGATGTTGTGTACAGTTTGTTCACCATATCCTGGCTGCATGCTTTGCCTGAAGTATTGCATTTTATGTTGACATTACTATGCATGTACACCTTGCATTTGTAGGAACAGAATACACAGTCTTGATTTATTTTAATGATGATGCTTATGTCATTAAGTCTAAATTGTGGTGGTGATCAGGTTGTAAGACTATAATGAATTCAGATATTACAATATGATATCATCATCTGAGCAAGATGCAAGACCATAATGAATTCAAATATTACAGATGATATCATCATATAAGCTAGATGTAAGACTATAATGAATTCACATATTGCAATATGATATCATCATTTGAGCAAGATGTGCTTATTCTGTTTCTTACTAAAGAATTATGGTACTAACCATATTGTTCTAACAAACACAAAGCAAAGTGTTGTGTGTTAACGTTACCTCAGCATGTTAGAAATGAGATAAACGTGTCTGTAGAACCTTGCATAGTGAGTGCATAGATGCTTTTTTTCAGTTGCAATTGCTTTTTTTGTTCTTGACGTGATGTAGAAGTATAGTTTCTTTGTCATTATTGTGAAAATTCCATTGGTTGTCTTTTAAGATTTAGAAAACAGCATTGCACCAAATGTTCTGTCTTAAAGCAACTTAGATTGTAGTTTGGTGCTACAGAGAATTAGCAGTTTCATATCCTTGCAAGCAAGGTTTTGCAGAATGTTTTTAGCATCAGCAAAGGTCATTGTCATTCTTTATGCACTCTTGTCAGTGTCTCAGATTATTAGTGACTGCTTGAACATCTTTTTTTTCAAGAAACATCTTGGTTTTTACTGACTTGCTCTAGCATATTACAGTTAAAAGAAAGCTTTAGTGTATGGGAGTGACACAGGGTTGATCTTAAATACACTCTTTGTATCTCTTAACCTTCCAACAGTTACCAAAGCATCAGCTTTAACATTCTTCTCTAGTGGTGCTTTAATTGAATTTTTCTTCTACTTGCTTTCTTCAACTTGTAGAATCCTACTTTGAATGTAAAGTTTAGTCCTCTGCCATCATCAGTATTCTGTAATTAGGAATTCTCCTCTAAGAATTAAGAGATTTTATTTGTCAACATAAATATCAGTTTTACTCCCTTAGAGGAGGATTTTGCTTTACGCACATTTTAGTTTGTGTGTATCATTTTGAGTTTGCTTACCTCTGTAAATCATTTGAAGATTCAGCATGATATGAAATTTTGCTTTAGTTTTCTCTAGTTGCATCTAATTGCCATTTACTGTAAATGCTCATTTTGAATGTGTACTTAACTTATTGCTTCAAACCAATCTCACACCACACTTTAACATTTCTAAGAATTACAGTAGTAGGTACTCCACATGTAAGGGTGATTTTACATTTACAGACCATGCAAATTTGTTTACACCTGTGGTCAGGCAGGGTTGGTAAGGTGCCTTCTTTTCTTGAGAGCCAGTCACTCAGACAGACATTTTGTTAATGCAAGGAAGCTTTACATCATTATCCACTGATTTGTCTCATGTTAACAAATGATTGATCAATCTTTATATGCAGCTTTGAAGTTATTTATTAATGATATTTTAGCTTTCATTACACATGACAGCTAGAGACTGTGTGAACGAATGTGGCCTTTTTTTTTTGTCTTCTTAATGCTACCTTGTTGGAGGGGGGGAATGCTATTTCATGTGTGGCGGGGTAGTGACAGGAATGGATGAAGGCGGCAAGTATGAATATGTACATGTGTATATATGCATATATCTGTGTATGTATATATATGTATGTATACGTTGAAATGTATAGGTATGTATATGTGCATGTGTGGCCATTTATGTATATACATGAGTATATGGGTGGGTTGGGCCATTCCTGGTCTGTTTCCTTGCGCCACCTCACTAATGCGGGAGACGGCGATTAGGTATAATAAATAGAATAGGTCTAATTTTAGCTTTCATTACTGTAATTGAATGTGCTTGTACTGTGGCAGAGGTTGAACTTTTGGAGCATATTGGTAGATGTAGTATTACAGAATAAGTGAATGAATACATGAAAGACTGTAGTATAATCTATAATTAGCACATTTTTATTATGACACTGATTTATCTATTTGGCGACCTTTCTGTCATTGTTAACTTATCTCTCATAGAGTAGATCAAGTACATAAAGCCTCTCATATTATTTCTACATATCATTTTACTTTTAACACTTGTACATGAGGGGACAAGCCCTTCTGATACCACTGAGATGATTATGGTTTGCATAACTGGCAGTCAGCCGCATGATTTTGACCTTACATTATCTTTTCTATATACTTTTGCCTTTAAATGATTTCTCTGTAATAAGACATGCACCAAATAGTAAATTTCTTACAAGCATCACCATTACAGTGAATTCAATGAGATTTCCATTACTGCAAATGCATAAGTGATTGTGATGATAATTCAGAAAGAGTGAAGGGAGAAACTTGAAAGAAGGGTGACAGAAAAGTTTAGATAAAAGTACAGTTAATGTAGGGCTGCAATTGCATGTGAATGAGGTGTTTGAAATGTTTAGAGAAAGACTGTTAAAGATTTTAGAATTTGTAGTTGGATGCAGGGTTGTAAGATATTAGAATAAAAGTGGAAATGCATGGGGGATGGATGAGATTAGAAATGCTGTGGAAGAGAGGAAAAAATGCATAAGCTAGACTGCTTGAAAAGAATGTATCGGTAGAAGTTCAACAAAGGAGGAGGGAATGATATAAGAAATGTAAGTGGAAAGTTAAGAGGCTGATAGAGAAAAGCAAAGAAAGAGCAAATGAAGAATTTAGAAGTTGATTGAAAAATGTAAGGAAAATAAGACATGGTACTAAAAGGAGGTGAAAAAGGAGAGGTAGATGTGATAGTGGAAATGTAAAGGTGAGAAATATGAACTAACTGTAGGAAGTGCCTTTTTACATTAGAACAATGTGTGCGTTCTGCCGATCCTCAGGCATCTCACCATAATCCATACATACATTAAATATTGTAATAAAGCAATAAAGAACACAGTGTCCCCCTTTCTTAATGAATTAAACTCTAATGCAATCCATCCACCTTACCACATCACATTTCATCTTGCATAAAGCTCTCACCACCTCATCTATCTGCACCAAACCAGTCTCTTACATGGCATACCACATAGACTCAAACAATCCTATCGTCAGACACAGTCCTTCAAAATACTCTTTTCATCTCCTCACTTCATCACCACTTGTTACCACTTCTCTTTTTGCCCCTTTCACCAATGCTCCTATTTGTTTACTTGTTTTTTTTTTGCTTATAATTAACCTCCTTCCAAAATATTGCATCCTCTCAAAGTTTACTGATACTCACTCACCTCTGCACTCATTTGCCCTCTTTATCAAACCCTGTGCCTTCCTCATGACCTCCTGCCTCTTTCTCTTATACATCCTCCAATCATTTACATTCCTTCCCTGTAGGTACTACCCAAATTTCTCTCTTTTCACTTTCACTAGCAACTTTACTTCTTCATCCCACCACTCACTACCCATTGTTTTATCACCTTCCACCTTTAGCATGCCATGTGCATCTCTTGAACGTGCCAGCACTGCTTCCCTAAATACCTCCCACTCCTCACCCATTTCCCTTGCTTTATATGCTCTCACTTTTGCCATTCTATACTCATAGTCTCTCCTTGTATTTCTTCACTATTTATTTATTTATTCTACTTAACCACTGTCTCCTGCATTAGCAAGGTAGCGCAAGGAAACAGACAAGGAATGGCTAAACCCACCTACATACACCCTCCTCACACCACATATTGTCCTCTTACATTTCACTTCCAGCATATCCACCCTATTCTATATATTCTTATCTATGGCCCACACCTCACATCCATATAACACCAGTGAAACCACTGGACAATCATATGTGTACACCTTTGCCCCCATAAATGTTTAATTGACCTCTCTTTCCACACATTTCCTCATTGCTTAACGAACCTAAGTCCCTGAACCCACTCTATGGCTCACTTCAGCTTCCAGGTTCCATTTGCTCTCATATCCATTTCCAGGTATCTGGAACACTCCACCTCCTCCAGGTACTCATTGTGCAGACTCTTACTCCAAATAACCAGTCTGCCTTCATTGCTAAACCTAATTACTTGCTTTTACTCACATTTGCTTTTAACTTTCTTTTATAACAAACTGTCTTTAACATAAATACCAGCTTTTGTAATTTTTCACTGATATCTGACACCATCATCATCAGTAACTGATTCACCTCCCAAGATCTACCCCTGACAGACTACAGACTATGGAGACATTATATACTGCAGCTGGAGATCCACCTTTACCTGGAACCACTCACCCTTCTCTCTTACAAAACGCACATGTGCCTTATGTTTTTGGTAAAAAGCTCCCCACTGCTTTTGGTAGCTTTCCTCCCACACCATATATACAAAACACTCTCCACAGAGCATCTCTAACAACCTCATAACATGTGTTCTCCAGATCTGTAAAAATCACATACAAATCCCTCTGTTTCTGTAGGTATTTCCCATGTACATTATCCAGAGAAGCACCTGATGCAAATATCCTCTTACACTTTTGAAATTACATTGTTCCTCTGTGCATGTCACCATCCTCCCAGTCCCACTTTCCTATAATGCTTACTAAGTACACTAAACAATTGTATACCTCTGTGATTTGCATATCCAGTTTCTTCCCCTTGCTTTGATAAAACAGCATGATATAGGCATTCTGCCAAGCCCCAGGAACCTCGCCATGAGCCATACATACACTGAAAATCTTACCTAACCAATCAGTAAGACAATCTCTCCCTTTCATGAGAAATTCACATGCAGTCCCATCTACTCCAGCCATTTTACTGCACTTCATCTAATGCTAAGCTTTCACAGCATCTTCTCTTTTCACTAAACCCCTTGCCGTGACTCTCTCCTTCTGCATACCTTTCTTTCCAAAACATTCCACATTTGCCACTGTATCATCAAACATGTTCAACATCCTTCAAAATGCTACATCTTTTCGGTCTGTTACCACTTTTTCATTTGCCCCATTTACCAATTTATACTTTCTCTTGGTATTATCTCATTATTAACCTTTTTTCAAAACATTTTCTTGTTTTCCTTGAAGTTTGCTGATACCCACCTCCCCAACTCTCATTTGTGCCTTCTTTCAGGACCTGCACATTCCTCTTGACCTCCTGCCACTTTTTCTTATACATCTCCCAATCACTTTCACTCCTCTCCTGCCTTTAACACCCATACACCTTTTTCTCTTCCACTAGCAACTTAACTTCCTCATCCCACCACTTGCTACCCTTTTTCACCTGTCTACCTCTGACCTCCTGCATGCCACACACTTTTCTCTCACATGTAAGCACTGTTTCTCTAAATATCTCCCGTTCCCCACCCAGTCCCCAAGCTACTTATACTCTCATTTTTGCTATTCTGCACATAATTATTCCTGTTAGCTCTTCCTACACACTTCTTTTCCAAGTTATCCTCTTCTCCTTAATCTTCATTTCACTCAGAGTTAAAACATCCAGTTAACTTTCCTCAAATATACTACCTATCTCTCCTCTCATTCTGGTTACATACACATTCAGACACACCCCAACCTGAGCTTTCGAGAGGATGAACACTCATATCTTTGTTTTTTCTTCAGTTCCAGCTATTATCGATCAAAATACATAGAGGAAAGTGTTTCCAGCACCTTGCTCCCACCCTTTTAGTCACCATATATGACATGCAGGGAATAAATGTGAAGTAGTGTTTTGCCTTTATACTTGTTTACTGTTTCCCGCATTAGTTAGGTAGTGCCAAGATTCCCCAGTCCCTCACCTAGGCCCCACATACCCACTGTGGTTTCTCAACTGCTTCATGTTCCCTGGATTAGTCTGTTAACAGCATGTTGATCAATGTTTACCACATAGCTTCAGGTCACTCTGTCTGGTGCACACTCCCAAAGTCCCAAACACTCTAAACCTTTGTCACTCCATCCTTCCACCTCTGATTCAGTCTCTCATTTCTCTTTGCCCCCTCAAGTTTTGATACTTATACCTTTTTTGTCTGCCTATCCAGGCTATATGAAATGGTCAGGAAAAACTACAGAGAGGTGTGTGGGGCTTGGTTGTAGATGGAGTTCTGGTTCTGGTGTGTTATACATGACAACAATTAAGTGGATGTGAGCAAATGATGCTCTTTTTTTTTTTTAGCACTACCTCACAGACACAGGAAAGAGAAAATAGATACAAAAAAAAAGGATAGATATGTCTACATTATAAGGCCCTTGACCAAGCTAATTTAGTATGGATGGAATTCCCATTATGATACAGGTGTTACCATCTTGATACAGGTATTACCATAAACATGGAAGCATATCCTGGCTTGCAATATCAAGAGTTATCCTCACACACAAAAAGCACATCTCAGTCTAATGAATGAACTGTGCTATGACTTTTGGATTTGCTTCTGTTTTAGATATGACAGTTTCTTTTTTTCTTGCTGACTGATTATTTTCTAAGGCTGTTGCTATGTTGGCTGTAGCTTTTTGGTATTTGCTTTGACAGGAAAACAGTATAGACTCTAGGATTGAAAGACACTTGCTTGATCATAACATATTATTTTGGTAACTTTTCCCTTTAATGTCATGCTGTGAGCTGACCTAAGACAACTTGCTCTTCCTGTTTCTTTCCATTTTCTGCTTTATACCAGCATGCCTTACCACATCCTCCTCTTCCTGACCTCACCTCCTCAACATCCGGGCAGCCAGTCACTCAGTCAGGTCTCCCAGGTGGCCTGCTGTTGTTTGTACTGACCTTCCCCCCTGCCCGTTTTATCAGGACAAGCGGGGGCAAGGGTACTGGCAGGATGGGGCGGTGGGGGTCCATGCGTGGGTCACGACCGGGCATGCTGTCCGGTGGTGGTGCGGGAGGGACCCTTGGGACCCTCCGCCACTATCCTACAACCACCCCTGCCCTTCGTTCCAGTATTAGCACGGGACCACGACTCTCTGTTGATTCATCCGACACTGGCTCCGAAGCGGTACAATCCTTCCACAAAGCTGCTCTCTATGTGTTTGGTGAAAAAACACAGATTAAGGTACGTTGATGAAAATGTAGATGATTATCCTTATCAAAAAATTTTATTTATGTTTCTATATTTCTTTGTTTTCATACTCATGAATGCTGAGTTTTCCTTCATTCCTTTCTCATATTTTTATTTGTTGATAAAAGTAAGTGGCATTGCCTCATTCATGTTATAGCAGAGATGTTGAGATGTATAGAGCAATTCTTTTTGGTTCTTGTTTCACTTCTAACCCTAATGTGGATAACTCTAACATTCCTTCACCCCTGATACTCCTCTTACTATCCCTATGCCCATCCTTGTAATCTTTTATTGAACTGTCTTAAAAGTGCTTCTTTCTCTGGATGCAAGCAAGGCTTATGGACTTAATGGCATCCATTCCTGTGTACTGAAAGAATGTGCCTCCAAATTTGCACCTGTGGTTGCAAATTTATTTCATTATTATTTAAGACCAAGATCTTTCACTTTTTCTTGGAAGCATGTGTTGGTATCCCATCCCCAAAAAAGATGACTGCTCTAACTGCTGTAACTGCCCCTGTTGCTTTGACATGTATTATTTCCCAAGCCTTTGAATCCCTTCCAACTTCAAAAGCTTCAGTCATCTTGAATCTCACAGTCTTCTGTGATCACTTGTATATCTTCCGTAAGGCGAGATGGTTTGTGGTATATACAGAACAATGGATTAGAGAGGAGCGGTATGGCTTCAAGGGAGGCGAATTATATATGGAATACATGCTTACTTTCAGTCAAAGAATTTTTGTTAGAAACACCTGAAAAAGTAGTGAATTTTATTTGGCATGTATGGATCTAGAGAAGGTGTATGGTACAATTAATGAACAGCCCTTTGGGTGATAATATGAATGTAAGGGATAAATGGAAAGTTGCTAAATGCAGTGTGGAGTTTTATTAGAAAAGTAGGGCACGTGTACTAGAAGGAAGGGAGGAGGGTGATTGGCTCTCAGTAATATCACCATGGTTGTTTAACCCTATTGATTCACAAATCATTTTTTTAGCCTTCACCAGGATGTAAAAACAGCAATATGATTTTTCACTTTATAAAAAGGTGCACAAAAGAAATTAAAAGCATCATTTTTCCCATGAGTTAAGACAACCATTTCTAGCCTAGGAATAGCACATAATTTATTGGACTGGCCAATTTTAAGTGTGCAAAAAAAAGAGTAGTTTTTTGTGTAAGGCATGTGTACGTGTAGGAAGAGAGGAAAGTGATTGGTTCTCAGTGAATGTAGGTTTGCGGCAGGGGGGGTGTGTGATGTCTCCATGGTTGTTTAATTTGTTTATGGATGGGGTTGTTAGGGAGGTGAATGCAAGAGTTTTGG
>JAUUEF010579643.1:0-10630 GCA_032361405.1 Panulirus homarus
GTCAGCCAGGGGGTTGAGGACGTCAGCCAGGGGGGTTGAGGTCGTCAGCTAGGGGGCTGAGGTCGTCAGCTATGAGGTTGAGGATGATAATGGATTCGCCAGCTGTCTGCCAGACGGGGGGGCTACAGTGGCACCAATTAGCCAGCTCTCAATCCTCACAGAGACCAAGCAGACTGAAGCAGAGCCGATGGGGTTGGGAGGGCAGTGTGAAGAACACAACCAGAGTGTAGAACGAAGGCACGGCATGAGCAGAACAGAATTTTAGAAGTCTCGAATAAAATCCTCCCAACGCACGACCTCATTTTTCACCTGTGAACCCTCCTGCTATTCATGCATTCTTTCTGACCACTTAGGGTCCTCCAACCACAATCTTATCTCCATTACACATTTCTGACTGACCCCCGCCTATTTTCTGAATCTCCTCGTATAAATTCCATCTCTGCATTTTAGGAGAGCTCAGCTGCTGCCCCTGCGTGGCTTCTTTACTGACTTTCCCTGGGACGGGCACTGCTTTGCTAATATGGCTTTTGAAGGGCGAGATCCACTTGTGATCTTCTCTCTTGCGTGTCTCACCTCTGGTCCTTCTCTCTCTGGGGTCCTCCATATCTCCAAAGCACTTAACAGGGTGTGGCAGAAGTCTATGCTTTCTAAATTTCCTTTCTTTGGCTTTTCTGCCTTATTCTGTTTCCTAATGCAAAGCTTTATCTCTCGTAATCCCATTGCAGTAGTCCTCGATGGAGTGGCTTCTCTCTCCTACCCGATCAACAACTGTGTTCTGCAGGGTTCTGTCCTATCACCTACTCTCTTCTCTCCATAAATAGTCTTCTCTTGTCAGCTTTGAACCCTACTTACCATTAAGTTGACGATTCCAATTTACATACTTCAACTCCTTTTCCCTTCCCTCTCAATCTCATACTTGTCCTTTTTCCTCACACTAAACATATCTCCTCTTTCAATTCAGACCTGGTCAACTTCAGTGGTGCTATGACACAGTTTCTTCCTATAACTAAAATTGTCCCTCATTTCCCTTTGTTCAGTTTCAAAACACCACAATTTAACCTGTAACAGCATAACCACACAGGACACAGCCATATTCTATACTCTATTCTGGAAACCACACATAATTAACATCACAAAGTCTGCTTCTCAAAAGCTGGGGTTGTTGTACACACACTGCAATTATTTTTGTTTTGAGCGGATATTCCATATCTACAGGGGTTTTTCCCCCTTAGTATGGAGTACTGCTGGGTTCCACCCCCCTTAGTATCGAGTACCGCTCACATATCTGGGGTGGTTCTTTATCCACATCCTCCGCTGAGTGGAATCAAAAGCCTTCTGCCTCATTAATTTTCCAGAGTAATCTCTGCATTTTCTATCACGAGTGGAAGCCTTCCATCTCATTAAATCTCGCAAAATCTCTCTGCAGCCATCATTTTCTATTCCCCACGAGTGGAATCAAAGGCCTTGCATCTCGTTAATTCTCCAAGCATCATCTCCCTGCAGCCTTCCTTTTCTATCCTCGCATGGTGCTGCTGTCCTCTCTGTCTTATAGTTATTATTTTGGCCACTATGAAAGACACTACTGGTATAAAGAATACTTTTTGTTCATTATCAGCAATAAAAAAGAAAAAGGCATCCATCCATAATCTCCAAAGGTACAAGAAAAATAATATTGCAGCATTATGTGAAAGACATATTAACTGGACATAATGATTTCCAGCTTTTAACAGCAGTGGGATCTTTCATTTTGGAGAAGGCATTCTCTGATTACAAATATCATACATGTAAGAACTGAACCCTAATGAAGAAAACATTGTATTTCTTTTCCATATTCGCCCACCCTTTCCCATGTCAGTGAGGTAGCACTGGACACAGACGAAGAAAGGCTGCATTCACTCACATCCATTCTCAAGCTTTGTCGTGTAATGCACCAAAATGAAAAATTAATCAGTTATGATATGCAACCTCACACGACTGATAAGATTTCACTATCGACCAAAGGCAGATTATCCATGAGTCAGATGGAACTGAAGCACTTGGCCTACCAAAGAACACAGATGCACCAAATGAATGTATGAAAAGATATAATGCTTCCCAAATAGTCTGAATGAAATAGACAATACGAGGAAAAGCAAGACCAAGGAAAATAACATTTATAGCATTTACTGGCCTAACATTAACTGCATGGCGAGGGTAGTCCGATGGAAACTGCAATCCCAGGCCGCACTTTCTAGGGAATGGCATTTTGGGAAGATGAAAAATTGCAATATAAACCCATCAACAAGTGCCATATGTTGTATTTTCTTATTTATCATTTTTCAACTTGTGCCGATATAAAAAAAAGACATTCTATGGAGCATCTGTACTAGTATTTCATTTCATAGTACTGAAAGAAATGTGCATGTGTGTAAAGGAATTTAGTACAAAATTTATACAGGGATCCCTGGCATTGTCTTTGGAGGTCTTCTACCCCTTTCCTACCTCTCAAAGCTCTGCCTCAGTGCACGCTACTTATTTGGGTCACTGAGTTGGCTGACCAAGCTGCTGAAAGCTTTAGTCCACTGGCCTACATAACCAGCATAGCCTGGCTGGTCTAGTAACTACACTTGGTAAATACTTATGGAGGACCATCTCAAATTTCTCCACTAAGCCTCCTATGTGTTTCTGATGGCTAAAGGCAATGTGTTGAATAGTCTTTGGCTCTGGAGGATAAAGGCATTTTCTCTTGTTCTAACTATACCTTGTGATTTAAGGTAATGTTTTAATGTCTTCCATATCTCTCATGCACAGTGAACGATTTATGAGTGTAATTAATGACACATCTCCAGAGAGTACACTCTCCACGATTTCTGCCAATTCCCAGCGGCTAATTTCCTTTAACACATAAAAAAAATGCCGTGAAAGACTTTGCCCACTTTCTATCTCCGTCTTTTCATCCACTACAAAAGGTCATGTTTGCATGTATCCCCTAAAGAGAAAATATTTTTGTACCCAAAAAGTAGCATTAACTTTCTGATGAAGGAAAACAAACATGACTACATCAGCAAAGACCTCAAGGAAAGGTGAGAACTTACAACTGGACCAAGGGAACCAAGAATCAAAAGAATTAAGATCAAATCGGGAATTAAGTACGAGACTTGCAGACAATGATAATGATGATATAATATCAACAGCAGCATCAGTAATAACAATAATAATAATAACCTGGGAAAATTACAATAATAATAATGATGAATCATTGGCTGCATGCATAGCTAAAGACTAACTTTTTTCTATTAAATCAGCTGAAATCCCATGGGCTATATAAATAAAGATACAGATGAAATACAAACAATAAACACCCTAGGGCTATAACAAGCTAAAAGGGTGTCAAACAGCCAGTCTTTGTGCAAATATCATATGCTATTCAAAATGTACACAAGGCTCGGATGGGCTTAATGCAGTACAGTGGCCAACTGCAACATGGGGATGAGGGATCTCTGGCAGCTGACAGTGAAATTGGCAGGAAGATTGCAGTCTCTTCATCTTAAACTATTGGATAAGGTCAAGTGAAGATTGGTGAAACACCCTGGAAAATCATCAGTTGCAGAAATGATCCTTAGAAACAACTTAAATTTGGCAACGATGTTCTTATGGTGTTCTCTTGAAGTCTAGCAATGAAAAAACAAAATACCTCTACTTTAATCATAAAACTTTGTAGTATGGATAAAACTGTTGCGAAAAGACTTATAAAACAGTGTACCTCATATAACAGTGTAAGTGTATCTGAATTCTGTCATATTAGCTAGAATGATTTCCTAATGACCTCTGATTAGTCTAAGGTCTTGCTCTGCCAAACTTCAGGTTGAATCTTAGCATAGTTCATTCCAAGGGTACATATCTATGTTGCCAATGACTCCCATGATCTCTGAAATGCCATACACAACTTATATAGGTTTCTAATTGCATTCCTGACAAATACATTAGTGGGCCTTCCTTAAAAAGTCAAACAAACTGATAAAGTAACTCAATAATTTCTCCCTTCTTTAAAGGTAATATCAGCATATAGAGGTATTTTATTTATGTGAGTTTTGAAGGTCCGCAATGTCCAGCCTACAATCTTTTTGGGAGGCAACTGCTGCCGTGTCTTGTTTGTTGACGACATGATGGTAAATGCATCTGTTCCTCTGAGGCTAAAAAAGCAAAAATACTGATGAAGGCCCTATTTAAGTATTTGCAGTCTACAACACTAATGAGGACGTGTAGGTTACACAGACCTGTGAGCCATGGCCCCTCACAGCTTAATTGGCCAATGCCTTTGGAATTACATGAGGACTACCATAGTCCAGATATGATACATAAAGCAAGATAATGATGATTCCAGACAATACATCCAAGGAATATGTAATATCCGCTTCAAAGAAATCAATAAACGATAATGTATGACTCCCTTTGGACAAGTGAAAATTTGTGGATGATCAAGAAATATATACGATAAAAGTGCTTCTTATCCACGTTCTCGTCTTCTCATCCACTGACAAGTAACAGCGTATTTTGTCAGGCTGTCTTGCCCCACAAGATTCCTCCATGCAATGGCATCTTGAGTGCTTTGCTCCCATCATATTCTGAGCCAACCCATAACCCATACCCCTAGTATCCGGCCCTAAAAGTTTTGGGTATCTTGTTACCCCCAAACCTTTTTCATGATGTCAAAGAACTGCATGATAAATTATGACATGTTCTTAGCTACCAGAAATATATGACCGATAAACCATGAGTCCCACAGCTTACTGTTATCAATCATTTAGCAAGAATACTAACATGTAAGACATGAAATTTTAAAACTGTAAAAAAAATGCTGATAAATTCATTACTAAGTTTAGCCTTACCAGGAATGCTCATATCAATTCTCACCTACAGAATGCTTTTACAGTAAATGACTGGCTACACAGCATCCAGTTACAAGGGATTTTAGAAACAGTCTCATACAGCTTGCTGAACAAGGCAGTTCTAGCATGATGGTCAATCACAGCACTGCTTTTCAAAAGATTTTCAAGCTGTCCTCAGGACACAGTATGTTTTTTTGTGTGTATTAAACATGACGAGTATCAGTCATGTGTTCTCCTTCCACGCCTGGGATGATGAAAAAAAAAAAGCTTGAGAATGTATCATGTGGGCATGAACAAGGGAAAGAATCTGCTTAAAAATCACATACAACAAAAGCAACAGAGTAGAGTGCAAGAAAGTTTGATTCTCAAAAGGTGACAGGATGACAGAGAAGAGCATGAAAGAGAATTTCATTCTGACAAAAAGATATTTTGAAATGTCATGCAGTATGTACATACAGCAAGCTGCTGGTTAATCCGGTATAACTAAGAAGGTGGAAAGAGAAAGATGAAACGTCTGAAGGTGTATTTGTACAGCAGATCACCGAAGACATATTGTCCTGAGCATGGTGAACATTTATCAAGTGCAGATCGAGGTGTGGGATGGGGTCATTATGCCCTTTTAATAAATATGAGGAAATAATCATTAATGTACAAAGGCTCAGGATGGAAGGCAGGGTGCTTGTCTACAAGATAATTCTTTAGGAATAAGATAAGAAACAAATAGATGTCTTCAATGATATGTTGTAAAAAGTCTTCTAAGCAATCACTATTCTACAGGCATAATCACAAACATCATGACTGTATCTTAATAATATACCCACTTACCTGCATGTAGTAACAAAATGCAATCCATGTTGAATACGAAGGTAACAGTAACTAATTTACAAAATTATAATGTGTAAGATCAGAGTGAAGAAGTCTGGGGGAAGACCATAAAATAAATGAAGGAAATATATGGTTGTGTTTTTGATTGCACTCCCAAAAAACAGAGGCCATATAGGTACAATTCATTTTTTATAATATTCAGTATACTACATGATGCTGTAATATCATAAAACACATGTACAAAAAGGCCTGGCATTAATAAAACCTTAGGTAAACCGGTGACCTTTAAACATACAACATGTTACAGGCCTAAGTTGGAAGGTCAGAGCATGGAAGTGGGTGCATGTATTAGGCAGATACATAACATGTACATTACGATTTTGCTTGGGCCAACCTGTTCTATCAAAATGAGGATGGTCAAACAAAGAGTGACTTCCAAACTTAGCATGAATTACTGCATTTTCTCAGTTTACCATAGTAAAGGGTAACAGGTTAAAAATTCCGATACAAAATGAATACATTAACATCTACTTAGAGCATATTTTTACAACCAGATTCTAATTTACCTAAAATCACTTAAGGGATGAAGCTTCATTGAGTACATACAGAATTGAGCTCTTGTCACTATTTTGTTAAGTATGAGATTTGAATGTTACTTTTTACACACTACATTCTTTGCTAAAATGCAACTTATGTCTTTAATAGGGTTGTAATCAATGGTAAACAATGTATGCAGTTCTTCCATTATGTCGCAAGCTATAAATGGCCCATGCATAATCTATATATGGAAAATATATCATTTGAGTGCTGAAAAAATGTATCAGAAACCTACCTGTGATGGAGCCATTAGCTGTGGGTCTTGGAAGCTTTTTTCTGGGTTTCAGAGAACTTCGAAACACTGACTTCTCCCCATCTTCACTTTTCACAAAATCTTCAGAGCACAAGTCTACTTTTTTTGCACTAAATTTTGACCAATTTAAAAGTGACTTGTCCACTTTCCTCCTATTTCTCCTTCTCTCATTTCTTGTGAACTTTTGCAATTGTTTACGTAATCTACGCGCACTTTCTTTATTAATCCCAACTCTAGCTAAATCTCTGAATCTTCTAAAATCTTTTGCCTGCAACCTATGTAGTTTCAGAACTGGATAACGTAACTTAGCTCTTTTGAAGTGAGTTATGTGCTTTGCAAGACTCTTCTGGTCTGGCAAGCCACATGCTTCCTGGTGCGGCACAACAGGGGGGCATGTCAGAGTTGACACCTGTCCATTCAACAAACTATGAGGTTTTGGTGGGTCTGGCAGGGATTCAACAATGAGCTTAGTTTCCATGCCAGTCGTGCCCTTGGATCCCAGGATCCCACCCATCTTTTGTTCCCACGAGTATTGCAGCAAGCTGCAAGGAGGTTTTGATGATTCCGGTGGATGTTCAATCCCAAGTCTGTTTTCCATACTGACCGTATCCTTCGGTTTACGTATCTCACCCATCTTTTCTTCCAGTGAGTGTGGAGTCATGCTGCATTTACCTCTGTAATAGCTGAGGCCTACATCACTATTGTCAACCATACTTAGGTAGTTACCAGGTGCACAGTCAGTCATTACACCTTTTACTGTCTTCACTACGATTCAAAAACACTGATTTGAAATCATTCACTTATATAAAAGTAAAGTAAGCCGATACTAATAGTTATAGAGTATTTCTTTTTCTGTTTCCTGTACAGCTTCATTGTTACCACAGAACACTTCAATCTAATAGAGAGAGTTATCTGAAAAGAAAAAAAGTATTTTAGAGAAAATCAACAATTTTTAAACTAATCATAACATTCATTTATTTTCAACCGTGAAATGCTGAAGCTTTTGAAAACCCTCCTCCAAATCTTAGTTTTGGTACATATGCCCATACAACTCCACACACATACCTCTTCCATTTTTGTAATCAGCAATTCCGTCCTTTCACTTTGCCTCTTTTCTTCCTCCACTATATACGATACCCATTTGTAATCATCTCATTCATGCACTCTCTTACATCTTTCTCTTTACAATTGTACGATACATACACATCTTTTTGTACTTTACCCCTTTCAGCATAACATTACCTCCTTTACTCTAAATTCTTCATTTTTTACCCTGCCCACTTCACTATCATCACATACTGAACCCTACTGTACCCTATCCATCTTACTTGTCTGTGGTTGGCAATACTCCTCTTAATGTTCCATGTTTTGCCAGTAAGCACTATTGCAGGCTATGATAAATAACCCTAAGAACTTAAGGCAAAGTCTGTCTCTTGAAGAATAAGTCTCTTAGACTGAACTTAAATGAAAAGTGATACTGCTAGGAGAGAAAAGTTTTCATCTGTTGATAGAAGAGCGATATTTGTATGCATGTCCCTTCTTACTATGAAAATATTCCCATTTTCATGCATAGGTATTGCCAGACTCCATCTCCATGACGTTACACCAAGAGAGAGAAGTCACTTCTGGCAACGTGGTACCATCATCAACGAACAAAAAGGAGTACAATCTCATCAAAGAATTTCACAGTCCAAGGGAGCGCATCATTTCCCTGCTAGTAATTTGAAACACGGCCTGAAAGATGTAGGATCCCCACAAAAAGGGTCCTGGGTTATATAGTAAAAAATAATAATAATAATAATTACAGTAAAGTGAATAATTAATGTTTTCTGATGAAAGTTTATCGTATATGATGGAACAAGTGATACACTCGCCAGCTTATCTTGGGAGAAAGAAAGCATATCAGCAGGATGTCTTACCACCACTTTTTCCCCCCTGGATAAGCTGAGGATTATATCACTCATTTCAAGGATGTTTTTCATTCCCATATGGTAATGGTTCACTGAATATGAGAAAGTTTTTTCACCTTTACTATATTTGTATTTAAGATGATCTTGGTGCTTGAAAGAAATGTCTGGTGAACAATACGGCAAAATGCTGTTTTTCTTTCATTGGCTATGAATCTTTATCTTGTATCAACCATTGTTTTACCTGCTCGTTTCAATGCAAATTAGGACATCTGAAAGGCATACACCATTATTCAAGTATATTTTGGCTGTTATTAAAGTTTTCTCGTACCGACAAGACAGAATCCATACATAACTTCTGTCCACCTTAGTTTCAAACTTCCCTCGTCATCCTGATTATTCTCTCAATGGTGCCGGGAAAACACATTTTCTGGGTCACTGAAATTCACTGGAGGGTTGTAAAACAAAAAGCACCAATGTACACTTCCTTCCTGCAGTAGTGATACCAATTATGTGTTATACAGTCTAAATGAGCCACCCGTTGTTATTTCTTGGAATTTAACATCGTTCCTCTTTCATCCTATGAGCCCCTCCTTAGTGAGAGGGCCAAATCTCCCCATCTTTCATCCTATCAGCCGTTTCATACTATCACTATACCACTCTAAGGTAGATCAGACTAGATTCTAGCTCCACAGTTCATTTTGTAACTACTTCCTAACAATGTTTGATTGTTCCCCCTTGTTAAGTTTTTGAAAACCAGCTCCTTTCTAGTTAACACGTCTATCTGCATGTGTGTATAAAATCTTCGGCCTGAGGCACATGCTATTAATTACCAGTGCTCATAGCCTTCCTGAGCTACAGGTAGGGGTGTTCCCCTTATTTTTTGCCTCTTGTCCGTTCTCTCTTACTTTCTCTCTCTTCTTGCAGTTTTTCAATCCTGACAAACACTTCTTAAAACTCCTCCTTTCTGTAAATTTTATTGGCCTTCTCAGCATCTCTTAGCAACACATCTCCACATCAAAGGTGATACCCAGTGGCCATCAATTAATCTCTCGCTTAAGTCTACCAGTTCTCCTAACTTCTTTTATTTCTGGACTTACTTTAATAAGTCCATCATACCAAGATACTTTTTCACATTCCTGCATCTTTGGCTTCCCTTTTCTCTTTGTTCGCAATGCAGTCCTCTTCCAACCCTGAGATCATGGTGGACTTACACATGGTAACTTCACACTGCGCAATGTCCCTCATATGAGGCTGTGACCTAGCTTTCTGTTATCTTCCGTACATGTGCTCTATCCTCCTCCTTATCTTTCATCTTATCTCAAATTTCATTTTTCATCAATGAACAACTATCCTACACACTTTCTACCCTCTCTAAAAATCTAAAAGTTTTATATATCTTCACTTATACTTAACCAAAAAACACTCATTCAAAAATATAAATTGAAGGCATTACAAACGAATAGGGCACGTCAATAAACTAGTTTGGCCAGTGATGTTACCCCATGAAGGGAAATTGAAATCACTAAAGGATGGGCGATCTAAACCTAACAAAAGGGACTAAAACTAAGGGGGGAGACTAGGCCCAACGTGGGAGAAGAAATCCAACTTAGTCAAACTAACCCCAAGTGGGGAGACCATATCCACCAACTTGGAAGACAAAACCCAACTTGGTTAAACCCATATGGAGTACTAAGCCTTGCTGGAAGATTACATTCAGTTGGGGAGACGAAATCCACCTGAGGACTTAACCCAACTGGGAAGGCTAAACCCCACAGGGGAGATTCATCCCAGCAGGGAGAACTAAACCCAGCGAGGGAGATTAAATCTAATTGGGAAATAAACCCGACTAGGAGGCTTAACCCAGACTAAACCCAGCTGAGGAACTAAACCTAGGTAGGGTAATACTTAAGCCAGCTGGGGAGACTAAACAGCTCGAGGAATACTTAAGCCAGCTGGGGAGACTAAACACAGCTACGAAAATATTTAGGAGAATATTTAAGCCAGCCGGGGAGACTAAACACAGCTAGAGGAATACATAAGCCAGCTGGGGAGACTAAACACAGCTACATATTTAACCCAGATACGGGTATATGTAACCCAGCTGGGGAGATTAAACACAGATAGGGGGATATCTAACCTAACTGGGGAGATTAAACACAGCTAGGGGGATATCTAAC
>JAUUEF010579654.1:0-10628 GCA_032361405.1 Panulirus homarus
AAATGTGTATCACTGGATCCATGGTGGATGAACAATTCTCCTTTCAGCACAATAGTTGCACTGTTACGTTCACTGTTGCCGAGATGGATGTGTATGATTATGAAGACCCTACTAATGGCACAGTGGTTGAAAATCAGGTTAGAATTCCATCTTACAGTGTACCTGTACCTGTTTATTTGTACCTGTTTATAATTCATGTAACTGTATTTTAGTACTTTCATCTAAGTTTACAGTAAATAATCATTTCATATGGTGTCATAAGAGTTTTGAATGTTTTATGTTCTAAATGAAAATTTTTTCAACTTTATAATGTTTCAGGGTGTGTGCATTCTGATGACTGATGATTCCCGAATTGTGTTCCGCCTAAGCAGAACGGGAACTTCGAATACCACAGTCCGCATGTATATTGAATCCTATGAGTCAGATCCCTCTATGTTTGATAGAGATACACAGGTAGGTTGCCACTGTGGTTAAACATTTGACAAAAAATGCGAGAGGTGAGTGGAAATTTTATGCCATATGCATGTATATTGTCTTATTATGTCTTTCATTCTTACCTCTTTTCCCATTCATATAGGGTCAGTCAAGTTCATGTAGCCATTCAGTTAACTTAATATTTCTTCACCATGTATATGTTGTGCTAAAGTGTAAGTAGGCTTCCATGCAAATTTTTTCTTTCATTCATACTGTTCACTTTTTCCAACATTAGCAAGGTTACACCAGAAACAGAAGTAAAAAAAGGTCTCATTTGCTCACATCCTCCTGTGACTGTCATATATAATGCACCTAAACCACACCTCCCAGTCCACCAACCAGGCCTTGCAAACCTTTCTGTGGTTTCACCCAGTTGCTTCATATGAAACCTTGGCTCAGTCCATTTAAAACACTTCACCTACTGTATACCACATCCCTCCAATTCACTCTTGCATGATCAGGCCCCGAGTATTCAAAATCTTTTCACACCATCCTTCCATCTTCAGTTTGCTCTCTTCCTCCTCCTTGTCCCCTCCACTTCCAACACATATTTACTCTTTGTCAACCTCTCCTCACTCATTCTCTTTATATGTCCCAATAATTTAAGCACATCATCTTCAGCATTCTCAAACATGCTCTTTACCACAACTCTCTTACCCTGTTATTACTTACTCTTTCTCCATCAACACTCCTCACTCTACATAGTCTTCAAACATTTAATTTTCATTTTCAACACATTCACCCTCTTACATATATTTTCATGATTACGTTACACCTCACTTCCATTAATGCTTGGGATTACTATACCTTCAAACATAGCAGTTTTTGTTAATATAGGAACCCAAATCCGTAAATTTGGACTATTTTTACCATTTCCGCCTCTGTCTTAGCACAAAGACCCTTTATTTTATTCAATCAGAAATTGCTCCTCTGGGATCTCTGTAGTACTTCTTGTGCAGTTCACTTCATTAACTGCATTGTTTCATCTCTTTTTCCGTCTCCCACTTCTTGTATCTTCATCTGTCCAACTCTATCTTTTTCACAAAATCTTATGCCATGCAGCTTACATGGTCATACCATCTTCAGAGTTTTTTCTGTGAATCTAATAGTATTTACACATCTTTGGTGTTTTACCATCTCCACAATTCTTATTTTTACAACTTAGTCTGGATAAATAGTGTAAAAATAATGAATTGAATATATGGAAGTAATGTAAATGTAGTTAGATAGACCAGTAGGCAAAGCATAATGACACTATCTGTAAGAAATCCTATAGGTAGATCAGTATGTAAAGCATTATGATGGCATCTGTATGAGATCTTATAAGTAGACCAGTAGGTAAAGCATAATGACAGTAGCTGTATAAAATCCTATAGGTAGACCAGTAGGTAAGCATAATGACAGTATCTGTACAAAATCCTATAGGTAGACCAGTAGGTAAGCATAATGACAGTAACTGTATGAAATCCTGTCGATAGACCAGTAGGTATACATAATGACAGTACCTGCATAAAATCCTAGAGTATTTGTATGAAATCCTATAGGTAGACCAGTAGGTAAACCTAATGACAGTATCTGTATAAAATCCTAGTATAGCTAAATTAATGGCCTTATTAGTTGTAATATACTATATTTGTAAGAAAAGCTGCATAAAAACTACTTTGAATGCAAGAAATAGTTTATACCTTGTGCTAATAAAAAAATTCATATTTTTTCTTTCATAGGACGTACTAAAACCACTGGTGGAGGTTGCCCTTAAGATATCCAAACTTCGGGAATACATTGGTCGCCAGGAACCAACCCTAATCACTTAACTACTGTGTTACATTTCATGTTAGAAAAGAATTCCTTAGAGTGAAACCATCTAAAATTTGTAACATTTTGAATACAAGAGTCTTCATAGTAATCCATTAAATATACACATCAAAAACAAATTTGCAACTGAATTATTTTTTCTGTTATCATAGTTATTACATCTTAATTTTTTTATTTTCATTTTTTGAGGAATTTCTAGCCCACCTGGCCTAGCTTCCATATAAACAATATTCATAGTTCTACATCTGTGACATAGAAGATTAGATGTAAATATTAATCCCCATTAAAGAAATCAATAATCAGTAACTCCAATACAAATGGTCTAATGTAGAGAAACAAATGTCGAAAAGTATATGAAAATATGCAAGGGTAACTAGAAAGTGGCAAACTTACAATATGAGAGGAAAAATGGTTATGAGATGATAAAAAAGCATTAAAAGATTGGATGAGTTCTTGAGAAACTGTATATTTAGTATGCTGAATAACATACTTTTTAGTTAACATTTGTATAATACAGTGCCACATAACCATGTAGTAGAATTATAATCATGATTTTTCTTATAATATATTCTGATAAACATTGTACAGTAGTGGGCTATTGGAAAACCTCTTCAGGCACTGATAAGAGAAAGGAACTGAGCATTTGAGAACTTGTCAGTTACATTTACAAAGGTTAGAACTAAGTTGAAACTAGCAATGACAGATATATGTAAATAGTCAGCACAAAAACTGTAGGTATTGGGTAAACATTTTCTACAAGTTCTGCAAGAAACAGATTCAAGGTAAAGTTTCAGGTCAAAGAGAAAGGAAACAAGAGCTAGGATTCCTTCTGATATTTAAATTTTGGCAGCATATTTAGCAGGATGAAAAGGATACAGGTGCTAAGAGGTGGACATTATTTCAGAAATTAGAGATACATTTAAACACAAAATATTGGTTCCTAAAGTAAACAAAAGCCTGTTAAGGGGGCACTGCAGCCAGTCACTATGTGCTATGGTGAACTGTGGATTTGAAATAGAAGGCTGGGTAGAAGTGTGCAAAAGAGTGCAGTTATAGTACAGTATTATTGTTTATTACAAGTGATATATTATGTAGAGAAATTTTAAATGAGAAAATTCAAGTGAGTTGGGGTTAAGATAATGAGTGTTAGGTAAATCAAAGGACAGTGTGCTACAGTCCTGTGTGATTGCAAACAAAAAAATGAGAGTTAAGTAGGAGCTGGTAAAAAGAATGACCACAGACTTTATGGATGGACTGGTTGGGGGAATGTACTTATTTGGGCAGGACTTCAACACTCATATGGCCCCACTTCTTGAACTTACATGCCTTCAGACAACTCTTAAACATTTGCTTACTCTCAGCAATCACACTCACTGTTTAGTCTGTATGCATCAAAGAGAAAAAAGGAGAGAATGGGGAACTTAAGTTACTTGGATTAGGCAGTTTGAAGAGATGGTACAATTTACAATGTAATGATCATGAAGTATACATTAGTATATAGTATATTAAGAACATGGACTGGCAATAAAGATAACTTCTTGTTTCCACCAGTGAAGATGAAATTAACAGCACTACCCATTTTAATATTATTAGTAGTAGGGGTATCAGTAGTAGTTGTAAGAGTAAAGATGGTGATGGTAATGATGGTAGTGTTAGTACTAGTATTAGTATCTGGATGAAATATTAAAATCTTCATCTTTAAATAATGCTTTTGAACTGTATTGTGGAATTTCTCATCTTATAAAGCACTGATAGCTATGATTTCCCTTAACACTTGTTTACTGATCTTTGAGAATGCTCAAAGAAGTTAATCCAAAATATTTACTCTATATTTTCTTTGCCGAGTACAAAGACTTCCTCCTTCAAAGGCTTATTATAGCAACACATTCAGGAATACTTATGCAGTATCAGTTTCTCTGTTTTCCTAAAGAAAATAAAAGCATACAATATTTTGGCTTACTTTATATACCTACACGGTTAACTGAAACATTATTTATTTATTATACTTTGTCACTGTCTCCTGCGTTAGCACAAGGAAACAGACGAAAGAATGGCCCAACCCACCCACATACACATGTATATGCATACACGTCACACACGCACATATACATACCTATACATCTCAACATATACATATATACACACACACACATACATATATGCACATGTACATAATTCATACTGTCTGCCCTTTTTCATTCCCGTCGCCACCCTGCCACACATGAAATGACAACCCCCACCATGTGAGTGAGGTAGCACTAGGAAAAGACAACAAAGGCCACATTCGTTCACACTCAGTCTCTAGCTGTCATGTATAATGCACCGAAACCACAGCTCCCTTTCCACATCCAGGCCCCACACAACTTTCCATGGTTTACCCCAGATTCTTTTCTACAGCCATCTCTCAAACATGAAATCCTCAGTTGATTTTTCCTCCTGGTTTGTCTGTTTACTCAGAATTTACTATCACCCCTTTAAGCACTGATGAGATGATACGGTGTCACATCAATGGAAGTAAGGAAGGATCATCCTAAGGGAGGTAAGGAGGGGGTCACACCAAGGTTAGTTAAGAAGGGGCTACACCAGAAATATTAGCAGGGACACATCGGGGAAGATGAGATACTCAGACCTGGGAAGGTAGGGAGGGATCGATCATGAGGTAAGAGGAGACCATAGCAAAAGAGGTAAGGATGGTCATATCAGGAGGTAAGGTGGGATCACCGAAGGAGGTAAGAAGTCACATGAGAAGTGAAGAAGGGTAACACCATGGACCTTCGTGGTGTAGCAGTTAGCGTTCCTGACCAAAATGCATTCACAGGCTGCCCAGGGATGAGTGCATAGGTTTGGATCATGGTTGTGGTCATCCATCCTTAGGATTGGTTGATAAAATGGGTAACTGGCTCAAGGTAAGATATACATATGCAGCATTAATGAGATGGCCTTGATTTGGTCTTCTGGAGCCTGTGCCTTCTCGGTTAACATAAAAAAAAAAAAAAAAACAGGAATTAATCCAGGAGTATTAAGGAGGGGGGTCACATCAGGACATGTAAGGATGGGTCAAACCAAGGGATAAATAAGTGGTTATACCAGGGGAAGCAAGGAAGGGTTATACCATGGGAGGAAGGGATGGATTACACCAGGGTAAGTAAGGATGGGTTACACCAGAGAAGGTAAAGCTAGGTTATGCCACGGAAAGTAAGGAGTTACACCAGGAAAGGTAAGGAAGGGTTAAACCAGGAGAGGTATGGAGGGGTTAAACCATAGTTTTGATAACCGTTTCTTTCCTGAAACCTCAAAGCTTTAGAACTCTCTAACCTCTCACGTCTTTCCAAAACAACTATGACCTGACACTTTTCAAAGGACAAGCTTTTTCTTCCTCCAAAACTCATATTTTCCTTTGTCTTTTCTTCCCTCTCCTTAAACTCTTCATATATCAATCGAGGACTGGTCATGATGTGGACTTTTGTCTATGATGGGGTTTCCAATGTAAAACAAAAAGTTAAGGATGGATTACACCAAGGAAGGAAGGAAAAGGTCACACCAGGGATATAAGGAAAGCCTACATCAGGGGAAGTAAGGAGAGGTGAAAATCATGGGAAGTAATAAGAGGTCACATCAAAGGGAGGCAAAGAGAAGGTATTTCATGGAAGTCAAGGAGGGTTACATCAAGGTAGGCAAGGAAAGGTCATACAATGGGAGGTAAGAAGGGGTTACACCTTGGATGTAAGAAGAGGTAACACAAGAGGAGGTTAGAAAAGTTCACTTCAGTAAAGGAAAGAGAGGAAATCAAAAGAAGAGTTAGAATGGGGTAACATCAGGGGAGGTAAGAAAGGGTAATGCCAGGAGAGGTAAAGTTACACCAGAGGAGGTAAGAAAAGGTCAAACAAGAGGCAATAAGGAAGGGTTCACACATAGGGAAGTAAGGAATGGGCACACCAGGGAAGTCTCTTTTTTTATCAGTTTATTATGCACAAGAAGCAACAGACCTAGTACATGAAAAGTTGTCTATATACAAGTGACTCGTGACTCACAGGACACATCATCTATTACACAGATGCTGTACACCATGCACTTAACATCCACCAAAGTGGGGGTGTCTCGTAAGAATTAAGTCTAAGTGATTGTCCCTTAGTAAGTTCTCACATACGTCTATTAAGGACTGTCCTTGTGGTCACATGTCTGTAATAGTGGGCCATTTAAAGCAGTAATGTTGAAGATTGTTGGCATTGGGTGTATGAAAAGTTCTCATCAGGGTACATAAGAAGGGGTCACACAAGGGGAAGTTAAAAGAGGTCACAAGGTGAAGTAAGAAGGGATAACACCAGGAAGGTAAGAGGGGATAACACCAGGAAGGTAAGAAGGGGCCACAAGGAGAGTTAAGAAGTCAAGGAGAAATAAGAAGGGGTCAAGGAGAGGTAATAAAGGATCAAACCAGAGGAGGTAAGAAAGAGGCATACCAGGGGAGGCAATAAGAGGTCACAAGAAGAGATAAGATAGGATAACACCCAGGGAGCTAAGAAGGGATTTCACCGAGGGAGGTAAGGAGTCGCACCATGAGAGGCATGGAGTTAAATGGAGAGGTAAAAAGGGAACACACAAGGGAAGGTAAGATGGGGGTCACATCAGGGGAAGTAAGAAGGGATCATACCAGGAGACGTAAGGAAGGATCACACCAGAGAAGGTAAGGAAGAGTCAAATCAGGGGAAGTAATTAAGAGTCCCAAGGAGAGGTAAGAAAGGGACATGCAAGGGGAGATAAAATGGGATCCCACCAGGGGAGAAACAAAGGGATCACATGGAAAAGTAAGGGATCACACCAGGTAAGGTAAGAAGGGGTCAAAAGGAGAGGTAAGGAGTCACATCAGGAGAGGTTAGGTTTGGTTAGGTTAGGAGGGTAAAAAGGAGGGTAAGAAGGGGTCACACTAGAAGAGTTAAGGAGTCATAAAGAAAGACAAGAAGGGATCACACCAAGGGAGGTATGAAGGGGTCACAAAGAGAGGTAAGAAGGGGGTCACACCACGGAAGGTAAAAATGGGTCACACCAGGGGAGGTACTGACGGAACAAATCGTCCAGCTCCTGATGCCTAATCAAACATTCAATTTATCACATACAAATTCACTGAAATAAAGAATTTCTAATTTTGAATACACAAATTATTTAGTTGCATTTGTATAACCTAAACAAAATAGGTAAACAGCACAATATTCAGTCTCCTTTCAAAGCAATATGATGGCTCCGTTTGGTTAGTTATTCGCTTCCAGGATTCCATCTACCTTCCTGAGCAATGACCCCCTGGTATCCTTCTAAATTTAACCATTCCATCGTCCCACTCGAGCAGCCATTGTCTTACCATAATAAATAAGGAATGCCAACTTCTCAACCAACGTCCGATCTTCCCATGGCCATAACCTTGTACACAAAAATGGTAAATTTTACGTAACGGAATATGAACTTCTCTGTCTTAACGTTTATTTCCCATGCATTATGAAATAACACAATCACTTTCTAACAAATCTGTTTATCGTTTAATCGGAAGCAAGACGCACTCATAACATCTAACAAGGCTTCATCGTTAACACGAAGCTCGATAATATTCAACGATTTCCATGAATAGACTTCAAGCATCATACACCTCAAAGTGATACAGTAATTTACCTTTCTTGAAGACAAGCGATGGGTAAAATTCTTTACCATGAGATACTGCATCTTTAAAGAGGACCAAGGTCGAGCTGTAGGGGATGGACAAACCTCCAGTATTATCACTTAAAAGGAAGACGAAATTACACTTTTCCCCGTCCCCATTTACACTCCACTGGTTCAGTCGCGGACGCACCGAGATCTGGCAATAGTTATGGAGAACATATTGGACATTTCGGATCGCACAATGCAAAGCTCAAAAAAGTACTTTCGTAAACTGGGACAGTTAACGGGTGTCTGGTGTAGCAGCAAACATAGGGTGCTGTAGAAGCAGGTGCACCGGCATCCCTACAAGATAACATCAGTACATGAAGTAAGGGAAAAGGACAACGTCAGGCGTCCAGAATATTGCTAATGGTTTGGGGACTTTATTACTGTCAATGGGAAGGACATTCAAAACGTTATATCTATTACCGATGAGGCGTGGTTTCATTAACCTGGTGACGTCAACACCCAAAACAGCCGCGTTTGGTCGGTGACCAATCCGCAGGAGATCAAGGAGACACCATTAAACCATTACATGATCAGGTTGGAGAGTGACGCGCCACATCCCGAAATCGGATAACAGGCCCCATATTCTTCAGTGGCACAATCAACTCGGAATACAACTGTGAAATCATTCTTTACCTCTTCATTCGGCATTGATATGGGGACAAAATTACCCGCGGCTACTTCAAACATGACGGTGCTAAAGGATACACAACTCGTGCCTTGATGAAGCCACTGAGCGATGTGTTCAGGGAGAAATCAATTTCAAAGGACATTTAGCCACTACGGTCGCTAGATCTTACACTCCCTGATCATTACCTGAGGGGAGCAATGAAAGGCACAGTCTACAAAACGTTCCTCAAATTCTCCCTGAAATGAAGGAAGCAATGGCACATTTCTTCAGAAACATCTTCCATTGATTTGAGCGTTTCTTTGCAAACAAGGTAAAATGAGTAGGTGCACGTCAAAAGGCACGTGGGTGCCACTTCCAACATTTGTTGGACAGGAAATGTATCAGTATCAATGTACAAACATTAAATATGCTAATCGTCAAACGGTAGGAGCATAGCGACTATTGGCTCACCTTGTATAATACAACACATTAAATATGCAGACGAAAAAAACATTATTATTGTATCGTCGATAGGGAGGGAGAGTAGGCAGGGGAAGAATACACGAGTTTGGAAAGAATGAAAAACTGAGTAGATGTTCTTGAGTTCAGGTGCATGGGAGTTCAAATGTGTCTATTCCACGAAAACTCAAAGATGATGGGTGGAGGATTTCATGATGGTCACAATTTCCTCATTCCAGCTTAGTTCGTCGTCCAAAGCGACACCAAGAAGCCTGGTAAACTGAACTTGTTAAGGCGTGGTGAGGCAGCAAGGGGGTGGGAGAGTGCTGGAAGCGAGGCCAATGTGCATGACTGCGGTCTAGTTTTGGTTGACGGTGATAATATTGATGGTGCTCAAGTCCTGGAAGCTCTCGAGTGTGTCTCCTGGAATAGACCGGTAGATGTACTTACATCGAGCAGATACAGAGCATCATGTATAAGGATGAGGATGCAAGAGGGTCCAATCCGCGTGGACCTCTGGACACCATTTGGATAGTATTGGAAGCGTCAAGACAAATTATGACACTAATGAAGTATGTAAATCATGGATCGAATCCTCTACCGCTTTGCTGATGATTACGTTTGGTAAATTCGTTCAAAAACTTTAGTGTAGTCAACAAAGGTGAGAGACAAAGAGGTTTTTTTTTTTCTACTTTGAGATAGTAAAGCTGACGGGGCGCTGGGTGAGTGGCAGAGGTCTTCATATTACCAAACTCCCGACGGTCTACGGAACCTGTTTCTTGTCTTAGCTACTCGTATGCTGCCTGGCCTGAATTTTAAATTTATTACTAAATCTTTGCAGAGGGAAACCATAACTATATCTAACGCTGGTTTCAGGGGGTTCTCTACCCCAGAAGCTCCGTCTGCCACCAAAGTTTGCACTTGAAAGGTCCAGTCTGCCCGGATGAGTCACGATGTACGCCGGCATCAACAATATGCTCCACATCCTGGCTGAAAGATTCTCAATCCCTTCCTTGAGCACGACGGGAGGCCCATAGGGTACGATGGTACAACCCTGAGCAGGACTATCGGGCCTTAAATCTGACTCTTCAGGACCACATCAGGGGTTACGCTATAAATACTGTTGTGCTCGAGATTAATTGACCCCTGGAAATAACCGCTTCTGGAGTGGAAGGAATAAGGCCAAAGAAATAATAACACTAGTGCTTGAACGATGATCTGCCAAGGATCACAGGTGAACACAAAACATCTACACAGACAGAGCCATGACTAAAATATACGAGGATCAACATATCAAACCTTGATTATTATCAATACTGCTCACATATAGCCAGGAAAATTAATAAACATATATATTATGAATATCATACATACATCTGCCTTCTACTGATACAATTTCAAGCTGATATTAACACTAATACGCACGTGAGTCATGACTTAAGAGCCTTTGTTAATGTCGAGACCGTCATGCGGCAGGCAGCAGGGGGCGTGGCGGGCAGCAAGAAGCATGACGTCACCCGCCACAACCTGATAATATCCCATTTTTCACAATAAAAGTCAAACTCAACTCAGCTCAAACAAA
>JAUUEF010579665.1:0-10628 GCA_032361405.1 Panulirus homarus
TCTTATCTGTGCAAGAGATACGAAGACTTTGTGATAACGTTCAGAGACGGGATCTAACCACGAGGAAGTACTTCTATTCCCAGGATAAGTCTACTGGATACGTAGTTGGTGGGATGTGAAGAGTACGGAAATTTTGTTCATAGGAAAATCAATCTAAATGATTTCATTGTTGCCCTCCCGAGAACCGAACCCGGGCCATGGCGTTATAGACGGAAAGCGTTCCTGCGGACCACCGTTGACCTAAAAGATATCAAATCCTAAGCTACAATTGTATCTTTATGTCCCCCTACCCACACAACGTCGGTAGTAAGAAACTGAAGTCCCTTTCTGTGTCACAACAATGTTGAACTTCTAAGCAGTTTGAAACCAAACAATAACTCGTGTTTCCAATCAGAATTCTCCTTTTTTTTTCTTCGAAAACATCAAAGACAGTCATTGTACTTCATTTACATATACAACTTAATAACGGCACTGAATTTCTTTTCATGCTCACAGTTGCAGAAAATAATGAGATTAAAAATTGATGTATATTTCAGTGAAATCGAATAAAATACTATTATACGGTCTTAACTATCGTGAAACAGCTCTGCCCTGATGACATAGACCATCACAATAGATCATTACAGCCGTCCCTGTGTTATCACACTAAACGCTGAACTCGTAAACATATTGTGCCTCAAGACGATCAGGGTCCAAGAGGAAATGCACGGAGATGGAAACAACAGTGTGTCTTCATCTTACTGAACTGCGAGAGATATATCTCGCCTCCTCATACGTCCTTATATATGGCTGGCATAAATGCAGAATTGCAACCACAGCTGGAAGGAACGCTGATTGGCCCACGTCATCACGAATCCTCCTCTTCGTTCGCGAGTCATTGGTGAGGGACACGAGCAGCCAAAATTGCCGGTAAATCGATGCTTTGAGGAGCTGCCGCGATTGGCAGATAGGCGCGTGCGCACGTAGGCTATAGCATTATCACGTAGGGAGCTGATGAACACAAAGTAAACTATTTTTTCCCCCTCTATAGTGGAATCTGTGGAATTCGAGGGAATTTGCGCTAAGGCCCGATCTTCCTATCGATTCATGTATTTCAACTTTATATAATCATTTGTGAACACACACACACACACACACACACACACACACACACACACACACACACACACACACACACACACACATACACACACACACATACGCACAGACACACACACACTGACAAAACGCATACACTCTGACGAGACCTGACAAGCATTAAACAGCTAACCCCTCACCTGAGTCTTACACTCCACCGCACCAGGCATACACACACACCCATAAGAAGAAACCACACTTCCCAGATAACCACAAGTCACACTCTCCCATCTGCGCTGTGTACATCATCCATTCCTACAACGCCATGATCACCGTTCCATCATATCCCAAGACCAAATTGCAGCTACGAAAGGGATGACGCCTAATACCTACATCTACACTTGAAATTCAGTTACCCCTCCACTCTCCGCGCATTGATGCACACACAACAGCCCTGCGCTTTATATGATCTGTGGTCCGACAAGTGAATGTGACCGCCTCCCTGACCGCTGCTGTATCCTCATAATAACAGAAGGGATTTGTGAAGAAAAACACGCGCCTACGATGATTGTTTATTCGTAGATCTTTCAAAGGTTCATCTGTAGTTTTTTTGGAGGGGACAATGACAAATATAGGTGTGTATATATTTTTATTCATTATCTTCAAGCACATGTATAGGGTGTGTCTTTGTGTGCCTGTGTTTATGCTTGCGTGCTTGTTTTCTGTGTGTCTATGTTTGTGATACTCTTATGATTGGTTTGTGGAAATGACTTCGATTCTCGAAAAAAAAAAGCTAAAATTTTATTTAATAGTTTTGTATATTTCTTTTTTGTCAGTCGTTACGCCTTTCTTTTTTGTGTGTTTATGTACAAGGTTAAGTACATCTGTGTAATGCGCTTATATCTACTGGAAACTATTTTTTTCAGATGAAAGACGAAGACTTGTAATGCGTGTGCGTGTATGTACACATAGTTTTGTCTTTGTTTTTGCCACTTTATTTGTAGCATAATGGTATGGGTGTGTATGTCAGTCTTTGACTGCCTGCCTTTACAGTGCCTTTGATATAAGTTTGTCGGTTCCTGGATGGTACAGTGTGGTGTACCTCATGTCTTGATCGTCTTCCTTCAGCCTCTCTGCTCATAGCATCCCATCAGGTGAGTTAGCTGGCCTTATATATTTCATCCAACACTGGATAAGGAGTGTGTTCGAGTTGCCTTTGTGTAATTCATTGCGAGGATCTCTCCCATAAACGTGATCCCGCTCACGACAAGGCTCAGGAGGAGGAGCATGAGTGGTCCCTGCATGTGTGTGAGAGTGAGGGCCGTGATGGTGTTGCCAGACTCTGTCCTCTGCTCCGCAATCTGCCGCTGCCGTTCCTCCTGATCCAGCTGAGCCAGGTACTCCCGTTGCTTCCGTTGGCTCTTCCGCCGGGTCTCTCCCAGGGTGTCATCAACCCATTTCTTAAGCAGGCCTGACTGGGTTTGAAAATTGATTGTACTAGTCATGGTTATTACTCTTTAAGTATGTGCCTAATTGTAATGATATGGACATAATGGTGGTCGACATCAGCTACTGGAATAAGCCAAGCTATCAAATGAAAATGAAATATAACTGATAAACGAAAAAACTGATGAACATTTTATAGATCATACTCACTTCTACAATTGCCATGAGGTTTCGATCCAGTTGTGTCTTGAATGGAGCATCGAAAGGGATGGGAAACCCTGCTGGTATGGGAAAGATCGGCTCTCTCCCCAGGTACAGCTGCGAGCTGCCATCCGCTCTTGTGAAGTGCTTGGCAATGGTATAAGCCATGTTCCTCAGGTCCGTCATTTGTGCTGTGCTGTGATTAATGGTCAATACACCTTAAAACATGAATATAACATTAGAATTCTATCCTGAGTATATTTCTAAGAATCATTGGATTGGAATACATTGTAATTCATTTTAACCATTTTGTTTTCCCTGAGCATTTTTGTTCCGAGATTCGTCACAAGAATTTGTTTCGCCCTGATCTAAAATCATCACTATTTTATGTACCGAGGCAGATGATATTGTGATAGTCACTGTCACCTCGCCTGATGGATTCGAGTGCAGTAGGTCGTTGATGTGGACAGAGGCCGTAGGATGAGGAAAAGGGAAAAAGGAGGAAGAGAAAAATCCACAGTCTCTCTATACGTGGAAAGGAATTATCATAACAGTCAATCCTCGTGTGACTGGGCTCCACAAAGGAACTGTGGGAAGCAGCCAAGAGTCATGTGCAAAGGGTCCAAAACTCATTAGTTTTCTGTTATATAAAACGTCTCTAAAATGGTTAACAACCTATAGGATATCAGTCTTGATCTGTATCGTGACTGACGTGCCAAACTTTGTCCCTTGCATGCACGCATACAAAAACAGTTGCTGAAGATCATGGTAATAATTGAGATACTCGTATTTACATAAGAAATTTGTACCGTTTAATGGAATAGAATAGATAGTTTTCCCTTATATGACAACACAAAGTAAAACAAATTCCACGAGTCAGAAACAATAGCAACTTTTCCACTTTTGCTTTTGAATATCTATTATAATCTCTCTTGGTTCAGTGGATGGTGATTCTTAACTAGACTCACTTTTGTTTTGTGGCCATCAGCAGTCCTTCCTGTGGGGTGGGGCCAGGGATTAGGATTTCCGCCAGTTTTCTGAAAGCCTTTGACTCCGAAACTGCCAAGAATTTTTTCCATTCTCTTCCCAGCGCTGGTGCAGTTACCCTTATCAAGAACACACAATGAAAACAAGTTAGAACATTTATCAGTGACAAGTATGATGTCACTCGAACATAGAACACATAATGCTGCGGTCTTTTTCTCACCACTGTCATACAAAAGAAAATAACATGATGTCTTCTTGACAGTTGTTTTCTTGGAGTTTGCAACGTATATTTATGAGAAACGAGTTTTGGTTTAGATTTTTGTGTGAGCGTTTTTGTGTTTCTGTATGCTTGTGTGTATTGTGTGTATGATTATGTGTGGTGGGAAAGAAATTCACACTCTGTTAGGTAACAGCAATGATATTAATGATGATATTTGTAACGATGATGATAAAATGAAAATGATAATAATAATGGTACTTTATATGTTAATGAATCTAGTGCTAAACTTTATTACTTCATTTCGTAATATTTTATTCACTTCACATATTCATGACACCCTCGACGAAGCATCCCTGTCGACCCTATCATATATATTTGTCTCCCCAGATCCATGAATGCCACGTACAGCTCACTCTCTTTCTCTGAATATTTTCCACGCATTTCAAAACTAAGAATCTGTTTTTCTTGACGTCGCGAATGGTCATAACACTTAGACAAAACCTCAATTTTTGGTGGTGTAATGATCACAGGTACGATCATACACACTTTTGCAGGTGTAGTTACCTGTCAACAGTATTAACGAGCTGCTCTACAGTCTCTGGTCGGGGTGGGAACTTGGGCAGGGTGAGGGCAGCGGTGAGGTTGCCACGATAAGCCACGCCGATGACGAACGCAAATAGTAGCCACACCGTCAGCAACAGGCGGCTGGAACTGATGTCAGGGAGCCGCAGTGGCAAGTTCTGGCCCACCAGCATCCCCGTCACCTCCAGCGTCACCGACGCCATTGACATCCTGGCCTCACCGTCTCTCAGGTTTCTTCTAACGCTCACCTGCACCACACCACTGAAGACGCGTTAGTTTACGTTGTTAGTTATGGAGTGATACGTGCTTTAATTGTCTGTCCTCTCGCGCGTTAGTGGTGGTGGTAAGGAAGTCATTGTAAGGGTCTTAGAGGGGTGCAGGTACGCTGTCTGTTGGTGGGGTGGGGGGTGCCTGGAGGGTGAGTCAGATGTTTGCTGATGGTATATACAGCACTGGTGGCAGATTCGAGTGAGAAACTGTAGAAGTTGGTGACTGAGTTTGGAAGAGTGTGAGAAAGGAGAAAGTTGAGAGGAAATTTGAACAAAAGCAAGGTTATTAGGTTCGGCATGGTTGAGGGACAGGTTAGCTGGGGTGTGAGTTTGAATAATGAAAACTTGGAGGAAGTGTAGTGTTTTAAATACCTGGGAGTGGATATGGCAGCCAATGGAACCATAGGAGCTCAAGTAAGCCAAAGGGTGGGTTGGAGGGGCAAAAGTCTTAGGGGCAGAGAGGAATGTGTGGAAAGAAAGGACACTGTCTTAAGGGGAAAGCAGAAATGTTTGATGGTAAAGCAGTCCTGTCAGTGCTGTAAGGATGCAAGATGTGGGCCTTAAGACAAAAAAATGTAAAGAATGGGGTGAGTGTGCTGGAAATTAAATGTCTGAAGACAAAAATTTAAAGGATGGCAAGAGTGTGCTGAAAATGAAATGTATGAGAACGTGTTGTGATGCAAGAATGATCAAATAAGAAATGATTGGGTAAGAGGAAGGTGTGGTAGTAAGAGGACTATGTATGAGAGAGCTAAAGAGGTGTATGCTAAAATGATTTGGAGATATGGAGAGAATGAGTGATGAAAAGATGACTAAAGGGGTAAAGGTTGAGTAACCCTTATCTGAAATGCCTGGGACCAGAAGTGCTTTGGATTTTGGATTTTTTCAGATTTTGGAATATTTGCATACATACATAATGAGATATCTAGGGGATGGGACCCAAGTCCATACAATATCTTTAATAATTTTGTGCATGAAACAAAGTTTGTGTAACAATGAACCATCAGTAAGCTAAGGTGTCACAACCTCAGCCACCCATGTGGATAATCTGTGGTTGTCTGGCATCAACATTCCTGACTCTGAATTTCTATGCTACAGATATGCAAACATTTTCTTACACTTATTCACGCATAAGTACTTAAAAGTAAAAAAAAAAATACCATTAATACAATGAAAAATAATGCATTTAGGGTAACTAAGCAGCACAGTAATATCAGCAGAATACCTGTATCAGCTGTTAAACAATTACAATAAACAAGTGTAGGTTTTCAGTTTCCACCTTCAATGCTGTCTTGATCAAAAGACTACAGTACACTGTACTTTATCTTCTAGGTTTTAACCGAGCCGTAATTTTCCACTAGTAACGTCACCTCTCAAAATGTACTTATGGAAGCAGATGGCTTAAGCAAAAGATGCATGTGGCATCAGAAAGGTGGGAAGGGGGCAGATTAGAAAGGGTAGTAAGTGGTGGGATGAAAAAGTAAGGTTGTTCGCGAAAGAGAAAAGAGAGGCGTTTGGACAATTTTTGCACGGAAGTAGAGCAACTGATTGGGAGATCTATAAAGAAAGTGGCAGGAGGTCAAGAGAAAGGTGCAAGAGGTTAAAAAAGGGCACATGAGAGTTGAGGCGGGGGGTATCATTAAATTCCAGGGAGAATAAAAAGATGTTCTGGAAGGAGGTAAATAAAGTTTGTATGACAAGAGGACAAATGGGAACACTGGTGAAGGGGGCTAATAGGGAGGTAATAACAAGTAGTGATGAAGTGAGAAGGAGATAGAATGAGAATTTTGAAAGTTTGTTGAATGTGTTTGATGATAGACTGACAAAGAGGATATATGTGGGAGAGGTGGAGGGAACAAGAAGGAGACTAAATTGAAGGTGGAAGGATGGAATGAAAAAGATTTTGAGGGATTGGGGCCTGAACATACAGGAGGTTGAAAGGCGTGCAAGGAATAGAGTGAATTGGAACGATGTGGTATACCGGAGTCGACATGCTGTTAATAGATTGAACCAGGGCATGTGAAGCTTCTGAGGTAAACCATGGAAAGTCTTGTAAGGCCTTGATGTGGAAAGGGAGCTGTGGTTTAGGTGCATTACACATGACAGCTAGAGACTGAGTGTGAATGAAGGTGGCCTTTTCTGTCTTTTCCAAGCGCTACCCTAAGGGGAGCAGGGGCATTCGTTCACACTCAATCTCTAGCTGTCATGTGTATTGCACCGAAACCACAGTTCCCTATCCACATCCAGGCACCACAGACTTTTCCATGGTTTACCCCAGTTCTAGATTATCTGGACCTTTACAAGTTGATAACAGTGCATCAGCACAGATTTTTATGAAACAAATTCTCCCTCACAATTCAACTTGAAACATTGTAATTTTGGATTCAAGCATTTGATGAAATAAATGTTGATATTTTCCTACAGAACAATAAAGCTTTTCAAACTGTGCCCTAGGTAACTGTTTCAAAAGATAAAGCCCTACAGAATTATAGACAAAATCTTTAAGTGGATTCATCCCATTTGAAAAACTAATGTTTGTCTTGGAGAGAGCTACTCAGAGTAGGCCACATTTTCCAATGGAGTTCTAAAGGGCTTCATCATTGGTCCTTTTCTATTCATCATATACATTAATGACCTCCAGGAAAGCATCACAAGTCACATCAAGATGTCTGCTGATATTCAGAAACTCTCTCACTCAGTAAATGAAGAGAAAGACCTTGAAGTTGACATTAGCAACAACTTGAAATACACAAAACAGTGTCAAGTAGCAAGTAAAAAGGTAACCAAATGCTTGGTTTCATACCCAGGAGAATCAATAATATGACACCAGAAACAATTCTCACGCTTTATGATTCTCTAGCAAGACCACAACTTGAATATTCAGCCTAGTTTTGGTCCCCAAACTATAAAAGATATGAGGAAAAATCAGAGCAAGTACAAAGAAGCATGACAAAACTGATTCCATCCTTTAGAATTCTAGCACAAGTAGAGAGGCTAAAACGACTGAATCTCTTCTCCCTTAGAAATGTAGACTTCACAGTGTCTTAATCCAAGCGTTCAAAATTGGGAATAAGTTTGATAAAGTAAACCACAAGCATCTTTTTTAAAACAAGAAAATATGGTTACTAGGACAAATGAATTAAAACTCAAAGCTATAACATGTAGTATGGACATGGGGAAATGCTTCTTTTCCTATTTTGTGTTGAGCACTGGAATAGGTTACTGTTAGATGTACTGAATGCTAAAACTATAAATACCTTCAAAAGTTGTTTAGACAAATATTTTATAACTTCTAGTATACTCAGAGAAAATTGCCTGAAATAAACTTATAAACGATAGCGGTAACGGGGACACAAGAAAGCTAATGTGCAGCAGCGGCGGGAGTCGGTGATAGCTTAAAAAACTTCTGAGCGGAATTACATTTTCTTGTCAAATTAAACTCCTTTTTCTTACCAGACAACCCAGTCGTGGGCCAATCAGGCCTCCTGTTGTCTGTCTTTCTCATGTAAACACATGTAAACAAGTTGTATGAAGACAAGAACCACAAGAGAGGTGTTATCTCAAGACCAGTTCACCAGTCGCTGGTCACACAGGATCAACTCGTGGGGAAGAGAGTGCTATAACTCGTACAGCTATCGTGACATCCAGTGCTCAGAGCAGGAAACCCCGGCCTTAGGAATGGGGATATGAACCTTATTCACATTGCAAGACCAAATCCCTCGCTGCCCAAGAAGAGAGAGACAGACAAATGCCAACATATAAACCATGAAAATGGAAATGGCTAAGCGATCTCCTACTTTCTCCTGCGGGAATAGTATTGGTGACTACAAATGGCAGGAGAGTAGGTAGGCAGGTGTGAGGAGGAGGAGGCCTCAGGATGGCAGGCAGGGTGAGGTGGTGGTGGTGGGCAGGCTTTACCATCTCTCACATCACACGACACACACACACACGTCTGCTGGCTACAAGGACAAACATGGCTGATTATTATAATTGTTCAATAGAGTTAAGTTGGCAGTATAGCCTGGCTGTAGGTAAGCTCATCAAGAGAGAACAACCCTCAGTGGTTGTTTATCTTCACAAACAAATGACCATAGATTAGTCACGGCAGCAAATTGCTGGTCATCATATAAGATAAGTCATTTACAACCCAGACGGAAAAATGAGGCTCCATTATATCGTGTCTCAGGGACTTTGCTGGGAAAGATGTTAATATTAAGGATGGACATTATGACATGGTGACAAATATTAACCTTACCACAGACCAGGAAAACTGATGATGGAGTTTGAAACAAAGAAAAATGATTATTGGATGAAGATGAAAGAAAACTGGATGCGAGGCATAAGTGATATTGTCTCAACCAATGATGAAGGTGGACCACACTGGACCACTGACCTGGACCAGTGAGGAGAGGATGATGAAGGTGGACCACTGACCTGGACCAGTGAGGAGAGCATGATGAAAGTGGACCACACTGGACCACTGACCTGGACCAGTGAGGAGAGCATGATGAAGGTGGACCACGCTGGACCACTGCCCTGGACCAGTGAGGAGAGCATGATGAAGGTGGACCACGCTGGACCACTACCCTGGACCAGTGAGGAGAGCATGATGAAGGTGGACCACGCTGGACCACTGCCCTGGACCAGTCAGGAGAGCATGATGAAGGTGGACCAAGCTGGACCAGTCAGGAGAGCATGGAGCAGGTGGACCAGCAGCAAATTTACGTCAAATAATTGATCAAAATAAACTAGAGTGTTTGTCGTGTGTGTCTTGTGGGAATCGTCAAGATGAAGAACCAGACAATAAATTGTATTTATCTGAGGAAACAATGAACCTCACAAACTCTCAAGTGAATTAAATCATTGCTAAATGTGAGGGAGGGACGGAGAGAGAGGCAACACCTGACACTTGGCAGGTAACACAAGTGATGCCTGGCATGGTAGGTAGGTACGTACAGGTGAGACAGAGAGAGAAGCAACACCTGACACTTGGCAGGTAACACAAGTGATGCCTGACATGGTAGGAAGGAATCTTCACCTGCCAAGGTGTAATGTTACTCTCAAGATGGCCCAAGTTCCTTGTACACCCTGAGTACTGTATCCTGGTGAGGATATGGCACAAAGAATACTTCCCACGTATTCCCTGCCTGTCGTAGAACGCGACTAAAAGGAGAGGAAGCTGGGAATCCTTCCCTCCAGTTTATACTTTTCCAAAAGAAGAAACAGAGAAGGAGACCATATGAGGCGTTTTCCCTCTAAGACTCTGCCATCTTAATACAGCAGTCATTTTGAGGAACAAGAAACGTTAAATACTTGGGCATTTGATCTATAGAGGAAGGTCGAGAGGCAGGTGAGAGGTAATGGGATAAATAAAGGGTGGACGAAGGAAGAGTAAGGTACGATACGGGGGAGAGTTAGGCAGGGAGGTGGTGGCTGACGAGCGGCCTTGCGGGGTCTGACAAACAACAAACCCCTCTCGAAGAAGAGGGAGGTGGGGATGAGGGCAGGGTTGGCCCGTGAGGGCTGACGGACAGCCCGTCCCGGCACACTGACAGGGTCAGGAACGGGTTAACTCTGTAGCCATCAAGAGGACGCGCTCCGTTGAGGAGGCTCCGGGATTATACGGCTCGCATGGTCTAAACCGGAGGCTGTCTTCGTGTAAACACCGCCCAGACGTTAGGGTCAGACTGGAACACTGGGGGGTTCTGGGTGAAACGTTTGTGTCTGGCCCGAATGTTAAGGTCAGGGCCAAACTTTAGGGTCAGGCCCGAATGTTAGGCTTCAGGGCTAAACGTTAGTGTCTGGTCCAATCGTTAGGCGTTAGAGCCAAACGTTAGGGGTCTGAC
>JAUUEF010579686.1:0-10628 GCA_032361405.1 Panulirus homarus
CCGTTACAGAGGAATGGCGGCATGTAGAACGAAAGAAATAAATTGAAAATTAATCTTAAAGACCCTTTGTTGGCGCCAAAGGCCATTAGATCTCCATGGGGGTATCAAGAATAAATGAGACCAATTGAGGTTCTAACTTAAAGCCACTTTGGTGGCACCAAAGGCCATTATAGGGGAATGGCGGGATCCCTAGAGAAAACGACAAATTGGAGGTTAATTTTAGAGCCTCTTTGGCGGAGCCAAAGGTCATTGCAGAGGCATTGCGGCATCCAGAATGAAACCGTCCAAATGAAGGTTTGTTTTAAAGCCTCTTTGGTGGAGCCAAAACTCACTATATTGGCGTGGGGGCATAAAGAAATAAAGAAGCAAATGGAAGGGTTAATTTAAAGCTCCTTTGGCAGCGCCAAATGCCATTACAGAGGAATGGTGGCATCCAAAGTGAAAGCGATGATTCAGAATTAGTTTTAAATCCCCTTTGGTGACGCCAAAGGCCATTAGAGTGCCGTGGGGGCATCAAAAATTAATGAGGCCAATTGAAGGTTTAATTTAAAGCATCTTTAGCGGCTCCAAAGACTATGGCAACCCTACATCAAGAATTAATGAGGCCAATAAAATGTTTAATTCAAAGCACCTTTGGTGGCGCAAAAGACTATTACAGGGGCATATTGGCATCCAGAGTGAATGCAACACAGTAAAGGTTTACTTTAAAGACCCTTTGGCGGCGCCAAAGGCCATAAGAGTGGCGTGGGGGCATCCAGATATTAGGAGGCAAATGCAAGGTTTGATTTATAGCCACTTTGGCAGCGCCAAAAGCCATTACAGGGTCATAGAGTCATCCACAGTTAAAGCGACCAAATGACTGTTTACTTTAAAGCCCCTTTGGCGGCCACAAAGGCCATTAGAGTGGCGGGGGGCATCGAGAAATATCAAGTCAAATTGAAGGTTTTATCTAAAGCACCATTGGTGGCGCCAAATGTCATTACAGGGGTATGACGGCATCCAGAGTAAAAGCGACAAATTGATTATTTAATTGAGAGCCCCTTTGCCAGTGCCAAAAGCCATTACGTAGACATGGCTGCATCCAGAATGAAAGAACCTTTAAATTTAAAGAACCTTTGGTGACACCAATGGCCATTAGAGTGGCGTGGGGGCATCCAGAAATAAAAAGCCAAATTGAAATCTTAATCTAAGCCCCTTTGTCGGTGACAAAGGCCATTACAGGGGCACGACGGCATCCAGAGTAAAAGCGACCAATTGAAGATTTAATCTATATTCCCTTTGACGCCGCCAAAGGCTATTGCAGTGGCGAGGGAGCATCCAGAAATTAAGAGGCAAATTGAAGGTTTAATTTAAAGCCCCTTTGGAGGCACCAAAGGCCATTGTAGGGGCATGGCGGCATCCAGAGTGAAAGTGACAAGTTGAAAGTTTAATTCAAAGCTCATTCAGCGGCGCCGAAGGCCATTAGAGTGGCGAAAGAGCATCCAGAAATTAGAAGGCAAATTCAAGATTTAATTCAAAGCCCCTTTAGCTGCGCCAAAATCCATTAGAGGGACATGGGGCCAACCAGAAGGAGAGCGAACAAGTGAAGATTTACCATAAAGCCCCTTTGGCAGCGCCATAGACCATTATAGGGGCTTGGCGGCATCGAGAGAGAGTCACAAAATGAAGATTTAGTTTTGAGGTTCTTTATCGGCGCCAAAGATCATTATAGTGGCGTGGGGGCATCCAGAAAGAAGAGGCAAATTGAATCTTTAATTTAAAGCCCCTTTGGCGGCGCAAAAGTCACTTATAGGGCATGGCGGCATCCAGAGTGAAAGCGACAAACTGAAGGTTTATTTTAAGCCCGTTTGGCGGCGCTAAAAGCAATTAGAGTTGCGTGGGACCAACAAGAAATAAAGAGGCAAATTGACAGATTAATTTAAAGACCCTTTGGCTACGCCAAAGGCCATTACAGGGGCTTGGCGGCATCCAGAGAAAAAGCGACAAATTGATGGTTTAATTTAAAGCCCTTTTGGCGGCATTAAAAGCCATTACAGGGCAAGAGAGGCATCCAGAGTGAAAACGACCAAATGAAGGCAATTAAAGTAGCGTAGGGGCATACAAAAATAGAGGGGCAAATTGAAGGCTCAATTCAAAGTCCCTTTGGTGGCGCCAAAGACCATTAGAGTGGCGTGCGGGGGCATCCAGAAATGATGAGGCAAATTGAAGGTTTAACGTTAACGTAAAACGACCTTTGGCAGCGCCAAATGTCATTACAGGAGCATAGAGGCATTCAGAGTGAAAGCAAACAAATAAAGGTTTACTTCAAAGTCTCTTTAGAGGCGTCAAAGGCCATTAGAGTGGCGTGGGTGCATACAGAAAGAGAGAGGCAAATTAAAAGCTCAATTTAAAGCCCCTATGGTGGCGCCAAAGACCATCACAGTGGAATGGCAACGTCCAGAGTGAAAGCACCATAGTGAAGGTTACCTTTAAAGCCACTTTCGTGGCCCCAAAGGCCATTACAGAGTGAAGGAGACAAATTGGAGGTTATATTTAAAAAAACCCTTTGGAGGCGCTAAATGGCATTACAAAGGACATTAGATGCAGAATTAATGAGGCAAATTGAAGGTTTAATTTAAAACCTTTTTGACGGCGCCAAAGGCCATTAAAGAAGCATAGCGGCATCCAGATTGAAAGGGATAGAGTGTTGGCTAACTTTAAAGCCAATTTGGCGGCACCAAAAGCAATTAGAGTTGCGTGGGGGCATAGAAAAAAAGGGGCAAATTAAGGGTTTAATCTAAAGCCCCTTTGGCTGCACCAAAGGCCAATACAGGGGAATGGCGGCATCCAGCGTGAAAGCGACAAATTGAAAATCAATTTTAAAGACCCTTTGGCAGCACCAGAGGCCATTACAAAGGCACAGCGGTATCCAGAGTGAAAGCGACCAAACGAAGGTTTATTCTAAATCCCTTTTGTCGGCGCCAAATGCCAATACAAGGGCGTGGCGACATGTAGAGTGAAAGCGACAAAGTAATAGTTTTCTCAAAGCCTATTTGTCGGAGCCAAAGGCCATTAGAGTTGCGTGGGGGCATCCACAAATAAAGAGGCAAATTGAAAGTTTAACTTAAAGCCCCTTTGGCCGCGCCAAAAACCAGTACAGAGGAATGGCAGCATCCAGAGTGAAAGCGACAAATTGAAGGTTAACTTTAAAGTCCCCTTTAGTGGCGCTAAAGGCCATTAGACTGCCGTGGGGGAACCAAGAATTAATGAGGCCAATTGAAGGTTTAAAAAAAAAAGCTCATTTGGCGGCGCCAAAGACCACTACAGGGGCATGGAGGCATCCACAGTGAAAGCGACCAAATGAAGGTTTACTCTAAAGCCCCTTTGGCGGCCACAAAGGCAATAAGAGTGGCGTGGGGCATTCAGAAATATAAAGTCAAATCAAAGGTTTTATCTAAAGCCCCTTTGGTGCCATTATTTGGGCATGGCGGCATCCATATTGAAAGCGATCAAATGAAGGTTTACTTTAAAGAACCTTTGGAAGCACCAATAGCCATTAGAGTGGTGTAGGAGCATCCAGAAATAAAAATTCAAATTGATAGCTTAATCTAAAGCCCTTTTGGTGGTGCCAAATGCCATAACAGGGGTACCGCGGCATCCAGAGTAAAAACGCCGAATTGACGGTTTACTTTGAATCCCCTTTGGCGGCGCCAAAGGCTATGACAGTGGTGTCCGGGCATTCAGAATTTAAGAGGCAAATCGAAGGTTTGATTTAAAGCCCCTTTAGCGGCGCCAAAGGCCATTGCAGAGGCATGGCGGCATTGAGAGTGAAAGTGACAAGTTGAAGGTTTACTTTAAAGCCCCTTCAGCGGCGCCAAAGGCCATCAGAGTAGCGTAAGGGCATCCAGAAATTAGGAGGCAAATACAAGGTTTAATTCAAAGCCCCTTTAATTTAAAGCCCCTTTGGCAGTACCAAAGGCCATTAGAGGGACGTGGCACCATCCAGAAGGAAAGCGAACAAGAGAAGGTTTACCATAAAGCCCTTTTGGTGGCGCCACAGGCCATGACAGGGGAATGGCAGCATCCAGAGTGAAAGCAACAAATTGAAGGTTTAAGTAAAAGCCCCTTTGGCGGCACCAAAGGCCTCTAGAGTGGCGTATGGGCATCCAGAAATAAAGAGGCAAATTTAAGGTTAACTTAAAACCACTTTGGCAGCGTCAAAGGCCAATACAGGGAAATGCTGGCACCCAGTGTGAAAGTGACAAACTGACGATTAAATCTAAAGCCTCTTTGGCGGCGCCAAAAGCTATTAGAGTGGCGTGAGGGTATCGAAAAATGAAGAGGCAAAACGAAGGTTTAACTTAATGCCCCTTTAGCGCAGCCAAAGGCCATTACAGGGGAATGGCGGAATCCAGAGTGAAAGCAACAAATTGAAGGCTAATTCTAAAGGTTCTTTGGCGGCGCCAGAGGCCATTACAAAGGCACAGCGGTATCCAGAGTGGAAGCGACCAAATGAAGGTTTATTCTCAATCCTCATTGTCGGCGCCAAAGGCCATTAGATTGGCGTGAGGGCATGCAGAAATAAACAGGCTAATTAAAGGTTTAATTTAAAACCACTTCGGCAGCACCAAGGGCTATTACAGAAGAATGGCGGCAACCAGAGGGAATGCAACAAATTGAAGGTTAACATTAAAACCCCTTTGGCGACGCCCAAAAGCATTAGGTTGAAGTGCGGGCATCTAGATTTAATGATGCAAATTGAAGTTTTAATTCAAAGCCTCTTTGACGGCTTCAAAGGCCATTACAAGGGCGTGGCGACATACAAAGTGAAAGCGACAAATTAAAGGCTTTCTGAAAAGCCTCTTTGGCGGCGCCAAAGGCCTTTAGAGTGGCGTACTGGTGCCAAGAATTAAAGAAGCAAATTGAAGGTTTAACTTAAAGCCCTTAGGCGGCGCCAAAGACCATTACAGAGAAGTGGCGGCATCCAGAGTGAAAACGATAAATTGAAGTTTAACTTTAAAGTCCCTTTGGCGGCGCCAAAGCAAATTAGATTGCCGTGGGGGCATGAAGAATTAATGACGCCAATTTAAGGTTTAATTTAAAGCCCCTTTGGCGTTGCCAAAGACCACTACAATTGCATGGGACATCCAAAGTGAATACGACAGTGAAGGTTTACTATAAAGACCCTTTAGCAGCACCAAAGGCCATTAGAGTGGCGTGAGGGGCATTCAGAAATTAGGAGGCAAATGCAAGGTTTAATTTAAAGCACTTTTGGCAGCGCCAAAGTCCATTAGAGGGATGTGGCGGCATCCAGAGTGAGTCACAAATTGAAGATTTAATTTAGAGGTCCTTTCTTGGCGCCAAAGACCATTAGAGTGGCATGGGGGCATCCAGAAAAATAGAGGCAAAGGAATTGTTTGATTTAAAGCCCCTTTGGCTACGCCAAACGCCATTAGAGGGGCATGGCGGCATCCAGGGTGAGTCATAGATTAAGGTTTAATTTCGAGGTCCTTTGTCGGCGACAAAGACCATTAGAGTGGTGTGTTGGCATCCAGAAAAAAGAGACAAATTGAAGGTATAATTAAAAGCTCCAAAACTAATGAGGCAACTTAAAGGTTTAATATAAAGCCTCTTTGCCAGCGTAAAGGCCACTACAGGGGTATGGTGGCGTCCAGAGTGAAAACAAGAAATTAAATATTTACTTTAAAGCCCCTTTGACGGCGCCAAAGGAGAGTATAGTGGCGTGGGCATCCAGAAATAAAGAGGCAAATTGAAGGTTTAACTTACAGCACCTTTGGCGGTGAAAAAGGCAATTACAGGGTATAGCAGCATCCAGAGTGAAAGCGATAAATTGAAGATTATATTAAAAGCCTCTTTTGCGGCGCGAAAGGCCATTACAGTGGAATAAGGGCATCGAGAAATAAAAAGGCAAATTGAGGGTTTAACTTACAAACCCTTTGGCGGCGCCAAATACAATTACAGAGTGAATGCGACAAATTGAAGGTTTACTTGAAATCCTCTTTGGGGGCGCCAAGGCCATTAGAGTGGCGCTGGGGGCATTAAGAAAGTAAGAGGCAAATGTAAGGTATAATTTAAAGCCCCATCGGCGGCGCCAAAGGCCACAACAGGAGGATGTCACCATCCAGAGTGAAAGTGACCAAAGGAAGGTTTACTTTAACGCCCCTTTGGCGGCGCCAAGGGACATTAGAGTGGCGGGGTGGCATCCAGAATTAATGATGGAAATTGAAGTTTTAACTTAAAGCCACTTCGACGGCGCCAAAGACCATTACAGCGGAATGGTGGCAACCATAGTAAAGTGACAGATTGAAGGTTAACTTTAAAGCCCCTTTGGCGTCGCCAATAGTCATTACAGGGGCATAACGGCATCCAGAGTGAAAGCGACCAAATGAAGGTTTATCTTCAAGCCCATTTGTTGGCGTTGAAGGCCATTAGAGTGGTGTGGGGGCAACCAGAAAACGGAAGCAAATTAAAGGTTTAATTTAAAGCCCTTTGGCAGCCCCAAAGGCAATTACAGGGGAATCTCGGCATCCAGTGTGAAAACGACAAATTGACGGTTAAATCTAAGGCCCCAGAAATAAAGTCAAATTGAAAGTTTAATCTAAAGAACCTTTGGTCGCGTCAAAGGCCATTACAAGGACATGGCGGCATCCAGAGTGAGAGCGACAAATTCACGGTTAATTTCAAAAAACCTTTTGGCGGCGCCAAATGCAATTAGAGTCGCGTGGGGTCATGGGGAATTGATGTTGCAAATTGAAGGTTTAACTTAAAGACCCTCTGACAAAGCCAAAGGCCATTACAGAGGCATACCGGCATCCAGAATGAAAGCAACCATATAAACTTTTTTTTTTTTTCAAAGTCCCTGTACCGACGCCAAATACCATTACAAGAGGATAGCGGCATCTAGATTAAAAGTGACAAATTGAAGGTTGATGTTAAAGCCCCTTTAGAGGCGCCAAAGGTCATTACAGGGGCATAGTGGCATCCAGAGTGAAAGCGACCAAATGAATGTTTATTTTAAAGCCCCTTTGTTGGCGGCGGCGTCTAAGGCCATTGCAGTGGCGAGGAAGCATCGAGAAATAAAGAGGCAAATTGGAGGTCTAACTTAACGCCACGTTAGCGGCGATAAAGCATTTACAGGGGAATGATGGCATCCACAGTAAAAGCGACAAATTGAAAGTTAAAGCTAAAACCCTTTTGACGGCGTCAAAGGACATTACAGGGGCATAGCGGCATTCAGAGGGAAAGCGACCATTTGAAGGTATATTCTAAAGCCCCTTTTTTGGGCGCCAAAGGCCATTAAAATAGCGTGCAGGTATCCAGAGATAAACAGGCAAATTAAAGGTTTAAGTTTAAGCCACTTTGGTGGCAAGAAAGGCCATTACAAGGAAATGGCAGCATCCAGAGTGAAAGCAACCAATTGAAGGTTAACTTTAAAACCCTTTTGGTGGCGCCAAAGGCCATTAGAATGACGTGGGGGCATCGAGAGTTAATGAGGCAAATTGAATGTTTAATCTAAAGCCCCTTTGCCGGCGGCAAAGACAATGACATGTGCATGACAGCATCCAGAGTGAATGCGACAAATTGAAGGCTTACTTTAAAGCCCCTTTGGCGGCGCCAATCGCCATTGGAGTTCCGTGTGGGAATCAAGAAATATACAGCCAAACTGAGGGTTTAATCTAAAGCCCCTTTGGTGGCGCCAAAGGCCATTACAGGGGGATATCGACATCCAGAGTGAAAATGGCAAATTGAAGGTTAACTTTAAAGTCCCTTTGGCGGCGCCAAACTCCATTAGAGTGGCGTGGGGCCATCCAGAAATAAAGAGGCAAATTCAAGGTTTATTTTAAAGCCCCTTTGGGGGCGCCAAAGTCCATTACAGGGGAATGGCGGCATCCAGAGTGAAATCGACAAATTGAAGGTAAACTCTGAAGCCCCTTTGGCCGCGCCAAAATCCATTAGAGTGGCGTGAGGGTATCGCGAATTAACGAGGCGGCGCCAAAGTCCATTACAAGTACATGGCGGCATCCACAGTGAATGTGAGGAATTAAAAGTTTAGTTTAAATCCCCTTTGGCTTCGACAAAGGCCATTAGAGTGGCGTGGAAGCATCCAAAAATAAGGAGCAAAATGCAAGGTTTAATTTAAAGCCCTTTTCGCGGAGCCAAAGGCCATTAGAGTTGGGTCGGGGCATCCAGAAATATAAAGTCAAATTGAAGGATTAATCTAAAGCCCTTTTCGTGGCACCAAAAGCCATTACAGGGGCATTCAGAGAGAAAGCGAGAAATTGAAGGTTATGTTTGAAGCCCCTTTGGAAATGCCAAAGGCCTAGAGTGGCGTGGGAGCATCCAGAAATATAGAGAAAAATGGAAGGTTTAATTTGAAGCCCCTATGGTGGCACGAAAGGCCATTACAGAGGCATGGCGGTATCCAAAGTGAAAGCGACAAATAGAAGGTTAAATCTAAAGCACCTTTGGCAACGCCAAACGTCACTAGATTGACTTAGTGGCATCCACAATTAATGAGGCGAATTGAAAGTTTAATCTAAAGCCTCTTTGACGGCGCTGAATGCCATTACAGGGGCTTGGCGGCATCCAGAGTGAAAGCAAGAAATAGAAGATTAAGTTTAAAGCCCCTTTGGCGTTAGCAAATGCCATTAAAGTGGCGTGGGGGCATAGACAAATAAACACATAAATTGACGGTTTGATTTAAAGCCGATTTGGCAGCGCAGACGTAATGGCAGCATCCACAATAAAAGCGACAAATTGAAGATTAAATTTAAAGATATTTTGGCAGCGCCAAAGGCCATTACAGGGGCATAGCAGAACACAGAGTGAAAGTAACAAAATGAATTTTTACTTCAAAGCCCCTGTAGCGGCGTCAAAGGCCATTAGAGTGGCGTGGGGGCATCGAAAAATAAAAAGAGACAAGTTGAAGGTCTAACTTAAAGCCCCTTTGGCGACGCTAAAAGCCATTACAGAAGAATTACGGCATCCAGAGTGAAAGGAACAAATTGAACGTTAACTTTAGCGGCACCAAAGGACATTAGAGTGGCGTGGCGGCATACTGAAATAAGGAGGCAAATTGAAGGTTTAACTTAAATCCCCTTTGGTGGTGACAAAGGCATAGCAGCATCCAGAGCGAAAGCGACCAAATGAAGTTTTATGATAAAGCCCTTTTAGCGGCACCAATGGCCATTAGAGTGGCGTGACAGCATAAAGAAATAAAGAGGCAAATTGAAGGTTTAACTTAAAGCCCCTTTAGCTGCGCCAAAGGCCAATATAGAAAAATGGCAGCGTGCAGAGTTAATGCAACAAAATGAATGTGAACTTTAAATCCCTTTTGGCGGCTCCAAAGGCCATTAGATTGGCAAGGGGGCATCAATAATTAATGGGGTAGATTTAAGTTTTAATTTAAAGCCTCTCTAATGCGCTAGGGGCCCATTACAGGGGCATAGCGTCATTCAGAGTAAAAACGACAAATTGAATGTTTACTTTTAAGCCCCTTTGGCAGCGCCAAAGGACAGCGCAGTAGCGTGGGGTCATCCAGAAATAAATAGGCAAATTGAAGGTTTAACTTAAAGCCCCTTTGGCGGCGCAAAAGGCAATTACAGTGAAATGCTGGCGTCCAGAGTAAAAGTGACATTGAACGTTGAATTTAAGGCCATTAGAGTGGAATGGGGGCGACCAAATGAAGGTTTATTTCAAAGCCCCTTCGTTGGCGCCAAAGGCTAGCATTATGGCGTGGGAGCATCCTGAAATAAAGATGCAAATAGAAGGTTTAAATTAAAGCCCCTTTGGCGGCGCCAAAGACTACTACAGATGCATTATGGTATCCAGAGTGAAAGCTACAAATTGAAAGTTTACTTGAAAATGTATTTGGCGAGCGCACTAGGCAACTAGAGTGGCGTGGGGGCATCCAAAAATAAGGAGGCAAATGCAAAGTTTAATTCAAAGCTCCTTAGCGGCGCCAAATGTCATTAGAGTGACGTGGGGCCATCCAGAATTAATTATGCAAATTGACGGTTTAACTTAAAGCCCCAGTGGTGGCGCCAAAGGCCATTACACTGGCATAGCGGCATCCAGAGTGAAAGCGACCAAATGAAGGTTTACTGCAAAGCCCCTTTAGCGGCGTCAAAAGCCATTAGAATGCCGTAGGGGCATGGGAAATAAAGAGGCAGATTGAAAGTTTATCTTAAAGCCCCTTTGGTGGCGCCAAAGGCCATTACACTGGCATAGCGGCATCCAGAGTGAAAGCTACCAAATTAAGGTTAACTGCAAAGCAACTTTAGCGGCGTCAAAAGCCATTAGAATGCCGTAAGGGCATTGGGAAATAAAGAGGCAGATTGAAAGTTTATCTTAAAGTCCCTTTGGTGGCGCCAAAGATCCTTACGTGGGAATCGTTCCATCTAGAGTTCAAGCGACAAATTGAAGGTTAACATTAAAGCCCTTTTGGCGACGCGAAAGGCCATTACAGGGGCATAGCGGCATCCGCAGTGAAAGCAACCAATGAAGGCTTATCTTAAAGCCCCGTTGTTTATGCCAAAGACTATTAGAGTGGCGTAGGGACATCCAAAATTAAAGAAGAAAATTGAAGGCTTAATTTAAAGAACTTTGGCGGCGACAAAGGCCATTAC